>CAIGQW010051654.1:0-10684 GCA_903798125.1 Danio choprae
ATTTGGTGGTCTGTGCTATTGCTAATTGAGAAAATCGGTAATTAAGTTCAATGAGCATGTTAGTGCAGATAACTTGAAAATGTAAGTTTTACATTCATAAATGTATTTTAACTAAATATTTCAAGTTCTGCTAACTTGTAAAATCTAAGTTACCTATTAAAACTAAACTTTGCAAGTCCCAGTTGCTTGAAATAAGTAGTTGGGTCAACTATTTAACACTAGCAAATAAACATTTTAAGTTGAAATGAAATAAAATGAATTTTAATGAAAGATACTTGAAGATTTTAATAATAAATATAAATTTAATTCATTCATTTTCTTTTCGGCTTAGTCCCTTTATTAATCTGGGGTCGCCACAGCAGAATGAACCGCCAACTTATTCAGCATATGTTTTACACAGCAGATGCCCTTCCAGCTGCAACCCATCACTGGGAAACACCCATACACTCCCATTTACACAGATACACTACGGACAATTTTAGCTTACCCAATTTACCTATAGTGCATGTCTTTGGACTGTGGGGGAAACCGGAGCATAGGGAGAACATGCAAACTCCACACAGAAATGCCAACTGACCCAGCCGAGGCTCAAACCAGCAACCTTCTTGCTGTGAGGCGATCGTGCTACCCACTCTGCCACCGTGACGCCGCATAAATGTAATATAATTAACAATAAAACTCAACCGAGTGAAAACAAAAAGATAACTATTTATTTTAAGTTGAATGAACAACTTTTGTTTCACTGTATAAAAGAGAGCAACACTGGAATTTAGCGCCTAAATTTTGCAGAGCTGCACAGAGTGTGTGCCAAAGTGGCAAAGCACCAAAGTTCATGTACCCTCCAAGTTCTTTTTCATTGGAAATGCACGTTTTAGAAAGCTTTTTCCAGAATGTCCATGAATATTTTAGAGAGAAAGCCTTTTCCCCTTTAGATTGCCCTAGAGCAAGAGATGCTAAGTAGAACACACCATCATCAGCAACACTTCTTCAGTGTTTCATATATTTGTTCATTCAAAACATCCAGAGGCGAGTTTGGGTTTTCAATAAGTGATTACAGTATCATGCGATCATAAGTTACATAGCTGCGCAAGGATATAATCAAATATTGTATAGACGTTGATGGATTGTGACCGCCTCTAAACAGAAGCAAAAAGTTGCGATAACCGAAGCAATCATTCAAATATTCCTTTGAAATTGTCAGTGTGATTTATAAAACATTAGCCCAAGAGAAGCAGAGTTTGGAAGGAAATGTGTCTTTTAAAGCATGGTGTAGTGCTTTCTGTGGAATTCTGTTTGTATGTACAGTATTTGCCACAGCTGAAACTAATTAAATGTCAGAGTTGCTTGTGAAACATCTCTGTGACTACCTCTCACAAAACAAAACAAAACAAACGTATTCACTTTTAAATATTGCTATTTTTAGCGAGTGTGAAATGTATTATATGCATAAGCCTGCCTGGACTTTCAATGTTTCTAGCTCCAATGCTGTATTTTAATCTGACATACAGTCACAAAACCGCTAAGCATTCTGATCACATATACATCTAAGGATTTGTCTTCAATAAGCACGCCATCATAAAACATGCAAAGCTGTGGTGGTATGCGGATTTGAGTTTGGATTTAACTGGAGAGAATGACAATAACAATTTGTGGAGGGTTTTATATGGAAAAGTGATACTCTATAGTAGAAACAGGCAGTAATAAAAACAGTCTGAGCTTTCTGCATGGAAAGTGACTCTTAAACAACTCTCAAAAAAGATTATTGATTCAATGGACTTGACACAAATAGGTACTTTTTCTGAGCAAAATGCTCTTGTGTGTTTTGTACTGATAACATCTTAAAATGATCATATAGCATTTAGCTACGATATTAGTATGTGGAAAATGATAATAAATCAACCTAAAATATGCCATGTTTTCAAACCTTACGTCGGAGAAATATTGGAGAAAATAACATGTGAAGAACAAACACTGACAAATGTTTCACTGATAATGTATGATTTCAATATTTCACACACTCAAAAAAAATGAGTTTTGTTGCTTGTTCAAACTATTAATTCAAAATGAGTTGAAAAGACACAATACTTGAGTTTTTGTTGGGGACATTTTAATTGTTCTATGTTTAATCCACTTAAATTTGTAAAAACGACTACGTTAACTTAATCAATTTGTGTTGAGACAACATGAAAGTTTGTGTGGAACCCAGCATTTTTTACAGTGCATTTAAAATATGCAGATTATTTCAAATATGCAAAAACCTCAGTTTTTAATTAATTATAAAGTTTTAACAGTTTATAATTATTATTTTTTTTATTTTTTCAAAAGGGCGAGATGTTTCTGAGCTCTGCATTTAAAATGTAGATCATTTCCGTAAGAGATATTTGCATATAAGTGCTGCATCTTTTTATGTGGAAATGCATTCCTTTAAAGTGCCGATTGACTCACAACAACAACAACAAAAACCTTGCAGAACTCAAATTAGTTAGATTCAGTAAATATTACCTTTTTGTTTTTCAAAAAAAGAAATCCCAAAAATGTACATATTCCTAAACTTTTAAAATGCGTGCGAGTAATTATTTAAACAATTGTTTTGTTTTTCTTCCCCAGTTTTCTAATGTGTTTGTGCTATGCGTCTTGTGACACATTTATTAATCATTGCACTCATAAGAGTGGGGGATTTTCTTCATTCAGACAGAATGAGTGTATTCGGGAACAGTAGAGAACACGGAAACTCTGTTTCCATGGGAACTCAAAACAAACGGGGCAAATGTTTTTCTCCTTAGTCTGTCCTGCTGGACCCCTTTACCAAACCCATTCACTCTCATATATCTCATTAACATCAGCCTTACAAACAGCAGTAAACTTTGCATAGCAAAAATGCAAGCTACAGCAGAAGGCTACATGTAAAGAAAATAAATCTCCCAAATAGAGAAACAGATGGGGGAGGTGAGAGAAAGAGAGAGAGAGAGAGAGAGAGAGAGAGAGAGAGAGAGAGAGAGAGAGAGAGAGCAAATGAAAGAACAGCAGTTTTCTGAGTCAGTCATTTGTATAATACCTCTCCACATCCTATTATCTGCTTGACCAGTGAAATGACGCTTTAAAATATATTCTCCCTCCTTTTATTTTTTCCCCTCCTGAAAGTGCTTAATCAGAGCATTAATGATAACCTAAGTTATTACTTTAGACTCCAAGAAACATGTGCAGTTGAAGGCCATTTACAGCTGCCACAACAGTTTGCTTTGTTTACAGATGAGGAATATTTATATATTTAGTAACTTAGTAACTGTGTCTAGCAAACAAACAAACATGACACTGGTAAGAGAATGGGTTAAAGGTTTCCCCCTGCTCTCCATCAAACTCCTTACGTCACAGCAACAGTGAAACTGCAAAAGACTGTAAATTGAGGGAGAGAGTGAGAGGAAACTGTCTGAGAGAGAGAGAGGAAAAGACGGAGAGACTGGGGGTTTCTAATGACTGGCCTCATGTTGCAGGAGCTCATTTGACACAACAGAAGTGTTGGCTGAAAAATGCTCTCTCCCGCAGGCCAGCTGGCTGTGAGCGCAGGGATATGGATGGCCCCTGAGTCTGGATACCACTCGGCTTCGCTCCCCGTCCTTCTTTATCTTCTTCAGCTTTTAAGCACTGGGGCATCTTGGCCAAATGGTAAGAGTCTTGCAAGAACTCAACTGTAACGCTCACTTTCAAGAGTAATGACTGGGTTTCTCTGACACAAACACTGTTATTTCAATGCATGGTGTAATTTAAATACCACAGCCTGGAAAATATGTGAGTGTGTGTGTGTGTTTAGTCCTTTAACAACACAATGTTATTCGGCAGGTTGCATTCAGGAGAAGTGTGCTCTTTAGATCAGACATCCTGAAGTTTCAGTTGATTAGACTTTTTTCTGATGACTTTAAAGTAACTACATGTTTACTAACTCTCACTAAAGTATTATTAGGGTTAGGGTTAGGTTTAATAAAATAAGTCAATATGTTGCACTTGCAGTCACCAATATAGTCAACAGAGTATCTGAAGGCGATCATCAAAATAAAGTGTTACCAGCTTTTATTTTTCATAAGAAACCGGAATAAAAAAAATGTTAATTTGTTTAAATATTCATTTATAACAAGTTGTACTCATGCTGCTTAGAAATTCAATACTATATGTCTAAAGAGGTTTGATTCACTTTGAGATGCAGAAGTCTCGTTGGACCTTTTCCTCACAAATGAGAAAAACAGGCTTGAGATGAATGCGTCAGGAAGTGACTATATGAACCTGTCTGTAAACTCAAAGATAGCAAGAAAACAGACAGGAGTCTTGCTTCCAGAAGAAAGAAAACAGTAGGTTATAATTATGGCACTGTCGCATACTTGGATCTTAGTCATCTTTGATCTATATTATGATCACAGCAAAACTGTTGATGGATGTTGAAGGAACACAGGCTATAATTACATGACTGATAATCAAATCTATGACAGAAGTTTAACATGCCAAGACACGATTGAGAACTTTAAGGTGCAATATGCAATATGTTTGTGCATTATAATATTCAAAAAACAGTACTGAATACTTGCCATACCTTAACCCACATGTCACAAACAGTGTTTAAATTCAGAGAACGCTGCAATTTTAACCATTCACACAGTCTGTAAATTGCTTTGGCTGTCGGTGTTGTCATATCTGGTTACCCTCGGATGTCAGAAACTAGGGCTGTTGATGTTTAGTTAGGAAAAATAACATTTATTGTTCTCAAAACATCAGTGTACCCACTCCTGCTCATTTAGCTGATTGGTGACAAAATATTGCAGGGTAATGAAAGCCTATAGAATATAGTTATAAATAGGCCCTCACTGAATCTGTGCCTGCAGAAATCCACAGATTTTTTTTGCTCCTCATTAAGTCTATTTATTTACGTATGTAAGAGTTTTTATTTAAATTTCAGTAATATTATTGAATAATGGGCCTCACAGTGGCGCAGTGGGTAGCACGTTCGCCTCACAGCAAGAAGGTCGCTGATCGCTGGTTCGAGCCTCGGCTGGGTCAGTTGGCCTTTCTGTGTGGAGTTTGCATGTTCTCCCTGTGTTGGCGTGGGTTTCCTCCGGGTGCTCCGGTTTCCCCCACAAGTCCAAAGACATGCGGTATAGGTGAATTGGGTAAGCTAAATTGTCCGTAGTGCATGAGTGTGAATGGGTGTGTATGGATGTTTCCCAGAGATGGGTTGCAGCTGGAAGGGCATCCGCTGCGTAAAACATATGCTGGATAAGTTGGCGGTTCATTCCGCTGTGGCGACCCCAGATTAATAAAGGGACTAAGCCGAAATGAAAATGAATGAATGAATTATTGAATAATATGCAAATATTTATGTTAGTAATGTACAATACAGTTTGTAAAGTAATATTTTCTATCTTTTAGTTGTAATTGGATTTACATTGTAAACGTTAAATAAAGAATTTATTTTGTTTAGTTAATTTTACATTTCCTGTGTAAAGTTTTTATTGCTATAATTTTCATAAATCCACTGATTTTGTACAACATTATGTGCAGAAATAGCATCAAATCTCTGCAGATTCTGTCTGGCCCTTATAAGCCCCTAAAGTTCAAGATATTGTGGTGAAATGCTTATATAATGCAATAGTTACATGAGGGCTGTTTTTTTATTATCTCAAATATGATATTAATCCTGTTCAACAGTTTTGTTTTATTATATTCTGTTATATTTTAGACACATTATTGTCTGTTTTTGCTGAGTTTTGCCTATGAAAATATTGCCTATAAAGGCACAGTGGAACTGTTGCATGTTTCTCATCAACACTCACTGGTTTCGCATTGATAAATCAATGATTCTGTGGGCCATTCAATATACAGGGCTGAATGAATCAGTCGTTTGAATGAATCAAAGGGAAAAATTACTTAATAAGTTAGTCGTCAGATGTTTACATTTTTAGACATTTCGTTTCTTATTTATCAAGTCAAATCAAGTCAAAGCCCTATTAAAAGTACAACTATGTAGATGCTGTAGCAACTAACTAGACACTCATTCCCTATCATTGACTGCCAGTTCAGACTGCCAAGAAGATTTTGAAACATGAGGAGTGGTAAATCGCAGATCAATATTTCAAAGACTGCGAGAAATCGCAACTCTTAAGTGTTTTATTACACAGGTGAGCAGTTGTTTGAATACTTTTATATCTTATTCTAGTGTTGCATGCCGGCCACCAAGCTAATATATACAAAAACTATAACAGTATAACATTTGGCACACTCAAATGTATTGAAAACTGTACTGTTACTACAATTTAAAGGATAGTTTACCCAAAATTGAACATTTACTCAATATTTACACACCCTCAGGTGCTTATAAACCAGAAGTTTCATCCTTCTATTGAACATAACAAAATAAAGATGTATTGAAGAAAGCTAAAAACCTGTAACCATTGACATCCATAGCAGAAAAAACAAATACTATGGAAGTCAATGGTTACAAGTTTCCAGCTTTCATTAGAATACATTCTTTTGTGTTCAACAGAAACAAATAAACTCAAATAGATTTGGAAGTGAAGGATGAGTAAATGATCACAGAATTTTCCTTTTTGGGTGAACTAACCATTTAAGTTGATGACGTGTACAGTAAAGAAAAGGATCTGTCTGATTTGCATTTACTTACTTCCAGCTGTTTCATTAGAGTGGAAAATAACATGGATTTAAATTATTAAATCGCAACGTTAGCAAATCTTTCATTCATTACCTCATCCATGAAGATGATTTATGCTTGAGTCCCATCTAATTGATTTCCATTCAGCTGTAGAGTGGAATATGACAACTGTCATGATTCCTTTGCTCCTTTGCGGGATAACGACAAGCTAATGTTCATCTGTATTAGTGATATTGTTCTACCTATTGTGAATCTTACACATTTAAACTTTAAAGATAAATTGTCTAACAAACATCAAATTTTACATTCTAAAAATAAGGATAATTTGTATGTCAGTTAACTGGATTCATGATTTATTTAGCATCACTTAACGTCCGTCTTATGAATTCTAGAGAAGTGTGCAGGACTTCTGACATCTGGGCTGCTTGATTTAGTTTTTAGGTCGCAGGAGGATAAGTGTCCTGGCCCGCAGTGGAACGCCATGTGCCGTACCTGCTGTGAGTATGAGCAGATTGCATGTAAGTGCCCGTCTCAGGGAGTGAAAGTGGGCTATGCTGTACCCTGCTGTCGAAATGTTCTGGATGAGTGTGACCCCTGCATCCTACACCAGGGTAAGAAGGAACAACTCTGTTACAAGTTCTGAACTGCTGATGACCTGCTAACGTGTGTTTTTTTCTGCTTGAGCTGTTTATAAAGTTGGATTTATGTTGCAGCTGAATAATTCTTTTTATTTATTTATTTTTAATATATAATATTAAATTTATATATGATATAATACATATTTAGTATATTTAGCTGTTATTTTACCAAATGTATGCTTTCTTTTTTCTGCTTCCATACTTTTATTCATTCATTCATTCATTCATTCATTCATTCATTCATTTACTTTAAGCATTTTCTGCCTTCATTAGCATTTGTTAGTTTGTTTAATTATGTTTATTTATATCGTCTGCTTTCATAAACAGCATTTATATATTTTTTTTATGTATGTATGTATTTATTCATTCATTTATTTGTTTGTTTGTATATTTATTTATCTGTTTATCAGTGTATCTGTTCATTTATTCACTTCCCTTGCTTCATAGATTTTATTTGCATTTGTTTGTTTATTTATTTACCTTGCTTTCATAAACTTTTGTTTGTTTGCTTTGTTTACTTTGTATGCTTTTATATTATATTTAATTATCATATTATTATTCAATAACGTTACTATTGATACTGTTATTGTTGTTGATGTTATATTAGATTGATTGATTTGTTTGTTTGTTTAATTATTTAGTGCTTTCATACATTGCTTTCAATTAATTAATTGCTTTCAAAAAGTAAATGATTTCTGTATCCACCAAGGCTGCAGCATTTTTGACAACTGTAAGACGTGCAGCAATGGCACCTGGCAGGCCAAGGATGATTTCTACATCAGAGGCAGGTACTGCACATCCTGTCGCCAAGGGTGGTCTGGAGGAGACTGTCTCAGTGAGTCTCTCTCTCTCCTTTCTAGAAAACAGGATTAAATATATTGCTTTTTACTCTTGCAAATAGGAGCATTCATTTAGACACACTCTCTATTTACCAACTTTAGCATGCGGAGAAGTCATACAGAGGCCACACGGTCATGTGACTTTAGAGAGTTATCCAATTAATGCTAAATGTGAATGGACACTTCAAGTTGGCAGAGGCTCAACAATGGAGCTCAGGTAACCTTCGATTATACAAAGCTGGTGAATAATTATTATTATTCTTTTCTTTTATTACAAATTAATGGATTAAATAAATGACATTATAATATCCATTATTTTATTTGTTATTAATTAATCATCTTGAAGAACCCCTTTATAGGTCAGATACATCCATTATGGTTTTTCACTGCAGATTCTCAATGATTAGCCTGGAGTCTGACCACAGTTGTCAATATGATTATGTGGAGGTGCGGGATGGAGATAGTCTCAAGTCGCCTGTGATTGGCAGATACTGTGGAGATGAAAGCCCTGCACCAATCAAAAGCTCTGGAAACTCTCTGCACATTCGTTTTGTTTCAGATGGATATAATAACTATGATGGCTTTTTTGCTACATTCCAGGAAGTCTCAGGTACAAAATAGATATAGAGCTGTATGTGTGTATACAGTATATGTATTTATTTATTTGTTAACATGCAACACACGCACACACACACACACACACACACACACACACACACACACACACACCGCACACGCACACACACACACACACTTGTATATATGGTTTATGAGGACTCCATATATTCCAAGCAAATAAAAAAGAAAGTAGCGATTTCTAAATTTACTTTGACTTGTATTTCATTGCAGACAATACAACAAACATTATTTAATGTGTTACTCATGGTTTTTATTTTATTTTATTTTTTATTTGTTCTCAAAATAAACATGTATTCCAATTGTGGTTCTTGCAAGACATTTAAAAAAAAAAGTTGGAACAGTAAAGCATTTACCACTTTGTAATGTTGCCATTGTTTTTCACAACACTTTAAAGAGGTTTAGGGGCTGAACGCATTAAGTGATGAGGTGTAATTTTGTCCCAATCTTCCTGCAAACAAGTCTTAAGGTGGCCAACAGTACAGGGTCTTCATTGTCGCATTTTGTGCTTCAAAATGCGCCACACATTCTCTATTGGAGACAGGTCAACACTGCAGTCAGTCCAGTCAAGTACCTGTATCCTCTTCCTCCGCAGCCAGGACTTTGTAATGGGTGCAGAATGTGGTTTTGCATTGTCTTGTTGAAATATACATGGGCATCCCTGGAAAAGAAGGCAGCATATTGTGCTCCAAAATCTCTATGTGCATTTTATTACCTTTGCCAAGGACACTGACACAACCCCATACCATGACAGACCCTGGCTTTTGGACTTGTTGCTGGTAACAGTCTGCATGATCTTTTTCTTCTTTAGTCCAGATCACACGGCGACCATTTCTCCCAAAAATACCTGAAATACTGATTCATCTGACCACAGTACACATTTCCACTGTGTGATGGTCCATCCCAGATGCCTCCTAGCCCAGAGAAGTCGACGGCATTTCTGGACACTGTTAACATAGGGCTTTCTTTTGGCACAGTACAGTTTAAACTGACATTTGTTGATGTAACTATGTATTGTGATACTTGACAAAGGTTTGCCCAAGTAGTCCTGAGCCCATGTGGTGATATCTCTTATAGATGAGTGAGGATTCTTGATACAGTGCCACATGAGGGATTGGAGATCACGGTTGTTCAGCTTAGGCTTGCGCCCTTGTCCTTTATGCACTGAAATTCCTCCAGATTCCTTGACTCTTTTAATTATGTTATGCACTGTTGAAGGTGTAATATCCAGATGACTTCTTTTTTTCTTTGAGGAACTTTGTTTTTAAACATTTCAATTGTTTTCTTATGT
The DNA here is from genome assembly GCA_903798125.1 of Danio choprae. Lineage (NCBI taxonomy): Eukaryota > Metazoa > Chordata > Actinopteri > Cypriniformes > Danionidae > Danio > Danio choprae. Next base: position 10,057 of record CAIGQW010051654.1, read on the forward strand.
ATTTGTTGGCAAACTGCCAATCCTCAGCTTATTTTTGCTCCTTAAGAACTAGACCTTTCTTGGATGCTGCTTTTGTACCAAATCATAATTACAATTAACTGTTGACATCACTTCATTTTTAACCACTATACCTGATTACTGGCCCTAAACTGCTCCTGTCCCAATTTTTGGCAATGTGTTGCAGGTCTGAATGACAGGAAAGGATGTATATTTATAAATGAAATTAAGTTAACCAGACAAAGCATGGAACTATTTTGTGTTCATATTGTCTGCAATGAAATACAAGTCAAAGTAAATTTGGAAATCACTACTTTTTTTTTTTAAATTTGCGTTTTCCATACTGTCACAACTTTTCCTTAATGGGGTTGTATTTTATACTGTAAAAATTTAATATAAATATACTTACCCTACCCCTAACCCCAGACCTTCACAGGAATCCTGCAGCAAAATTTGGAATGTCAAAAGACTCCATTAAGTATGATTTTTTTAAAGTATAATTGAAGTGTTTAAAATTACGAGGACACAGGGTATGTCCTCGTAAACCACCTTAATAGAGTACAACTTGGTTATACAATGTCATTATACAATCCTTGGTACTTGTAAACCACATAATTAAGCACACACACAC
>CAIGQW010051656.1:0-16855 GCA_903798125.1 Danio choprae
TATGAATGTGAACAAAGTTACCATATACTGTATGGTTCTTTGACTAATAAAGGGTTAAACTGATTCAGGCACAAACAGAAATCAGACCGATGCCAGACCCCAAAAAAATCCAAAAGTGTAAAATATAAAATATAAATCTCAGTTTTGTGATTTCCTGTTTAAAATCTACAGTAAATATTATAAAAGTTCCCAGGTCAAGTCCAAAATTTAAAAGCAAAGTTTTGCATGTGCAAAAAATAAAAATAAAAATAAATAAATAACCTTTAAACAAAACAAGAAAAAAAGAAACAATGTCAATTTCTAGATTTTGAAGACATCTTGTGCAAGTGCCAAAATTTGCAGACAATTAACAGAAAATATGAAATCCAATCATATAAATATGAGTTTGTTTACCTCCTGTTAATGCTTTTTAAAAAGTGACCAAGTCAAGTCAAATGTGCAGCAAATACTTTACAAATGTAACACAAAAATGTTCAACAGAAGAAGCAAAAAAAGTCAAACTAATCAAAAGTGAAGTGTAAATAAAGGATGATTTTGCAAATTTTGGGTGAACTATCCCCTTAAAATACCTGTTTAAGAATCTCCAGTGACGAGCTGAAAGGATTAAAGTACCAGAGGTGAAGTGATAGAGAGGTCACAGAGAGAGGACAGCGGTCATTGATATTCGCATACTTGAGGAAAGTGAGGGCAGAGAGTGGGCGGGGTGTCATTGTGATGCGTTGAGTCTGACTCCGCCCCCCTGCAGCTCTCTTTGAAGCCATCTCAGAGGTCACTGGGCTCTCAGGGGCCCACAGGAGCCGCAGGACACGCTTTTGTTCCTAAAGAAAATAAACGTGTTGTCAGGACGAGAACGGGGAAGGTCTCGCGGAGATTTAAACAAATAGAACAGAAAAAGAGTAGGCTCAGGTGCTAACATGGGGTCAGTGCAGTATGCAGATGAGATAGAGAAAACACACATCGCATAATTGAAGTGGTTCGTCAGCGCTTATACAGTTGAAGTCAAAATTCTTAGCCTTCCTTATTCTTTTTCAAATATTTCCCAAATGATGTATAACAGATCAGGGAATTTTTCACAGTATTTCCTATAATAATTTTTGTTCTAGAGAAAGTTTTCTTCGGCTAGAAGAAAGGCAGTTTTTTATTTAAATTTTTTACTATTTTAAGGTCAATATTATTAGCCCCCTTAATATTTTTTTTTTATTGTCTACAGAACAAGCCATTGTTATATAATAATTACCCTAATTTGCCTAATTAACCTAGTAAGCCTTTAAATGCCTTTAAGCTGAAAAGGTCTTGAAAAATATCTAGTCAAATATTGTGTACTGTCATCATGACAAAAATAAAAGAAATCAGTTATTAGAAATTAGTTATTAAAACTATTATGTTTAGAAATGGGCCTCACAGTGGCGCAGTGGGTAGCACGATCGCCTCACAGCAAGAAGGTTGCTGGTTCGAGCCTCGGCTGGGTCAGTTGGCATTTCTGTGTGGAGTTTGCATGTTCTCCCCGTGTTGGCGTGGGTTTCCTCCGGGTGCTCTGGTTTCCCCCATAAGTCCAAAGACATGCGGTACAGGTGAATTGGGTAAACTAAATTGTCCGTAGTGTATGTCTATGAATGAGTGTGTGTGGATGTTTCCCAGTTTCCCAGTGATGGGTTGCAGCTGGAAGGGCATCCGCTGCGTAAAACATATGCTGGATAAGTTAGCGATTCATTTCGCTGCGGCGACCCCAGATTAATAAAGGGACTAAGCCGAAATGAAAATGAATGAATGAATGAATGTTTAGAAATGTGTTGAAAAAAAATCTTCTCTCCCTTAAACAGAAATTGGGGGAAAATATACAGGGGGGCTCATAATTCAGGAGGGCTAATAATTCAGGAGGGCTAATAATTCAGGAGGGCTAATAATTCTGACATCAACTGTATATCAATCCAAAATCATACAAAAAAGTCCTTCAGGGGTCATTAATGTGTTGGTGCTCTTTGGATAATTGATTCATAAAGATAAACAAAAAAAATCATAGGTCCAAGGCACTGGAAATAAAAAAAAAAGCCTTTATTAACAATTAGGTATCACTTTATTTTGTTGGTCCCTTTAACGCATGATTTGTTGAATTTAAGTTACATTGCAGCTACATGTCAACTAATTCTCAATAGATTATAAGTAGACTGTTAGGTTGGGGTTGGTGTTAGTGTAAGTTGACATGTACTTGCAAAGTTTCTTATAGTCAGTTAAATGTCTGTTGAAGGAGCAGTATCAGCAGATATTAAGCAGACAGTCTACTAATACTCCAATGAGAAGTGATACTCAATAAAATGTGCAATAGGGACCATGAAAATAAAGTCTTACCAACATTTTTTTAACTTACTTTTCGAGTGCCTTAGACTTATGATTTGTTTTGGTTTGTCAGTGCGGTTGTGTCAAACGTAATGGTCTGCAGAGAGATTGTATTAATATATACAAAGCACATTAGAATCAGAATGAAAATCAGAACGTTTGTTTTCGTGACGAAGTTTCCACGGTGTAACAAAATGACCGTGACAGGACAAAACCACAGATAATAAAATAATATTAAAATAACTAAATAGAGAATAGAAAATATACACATTGACAAATGTATGTACAGGTATATTATCTACACAATATTGTATATATAGCTATATTATGTACAAATTGAAATGTAAACCGAGTATGTTGTTAAATAAATATGTCTATACAGATAAGGGCAAAATTATTATCTCTCCTGTGCAATATTTATTCTTTTTCAAATATTTCTCAAGTGATATTTAAGGGATTAAAGAGTTTTTTTACAGTATTTCCAATAATATTTTTTCTTCTGGAGAAAGTTTTAATCATAAAAGCAGTTATATATTTTTTAAAAACCATTTTAAGGTCAATATTATTAGCCCCCTTAAGCAGTATTTTTTTCCGATTGTCTACAGAACAAACCACTGTTATACAATGACTTGCCTAATTAACCTAGTTACGCCTTTAAATTGCACTTTAACCTGAAAACTAGTATCTTGAAAAATATCATGTAAACACTATGTGCTGTCATCAGGGCAAAGATAAAAGAAATCAGTTATTTGAAATGAGTTATTAAAACTATTATGTTTAGTAAAGTGTTGAAAAAAATCTTCTTTCTGTTAAACAGAAAGTGGGCACAAAATATAAAAGATAATTCTGACTTCAACTGTACATGTCTATAAATAGTGTTGCTTTTCCACAATTATTTTATTGCTTTATTTTATAGTAAATGAAAGTGACGTCAAGTTTATGAAAACAATGTGTCAAAAAATTGGACAAAATAATGTTTCATTTTCATTTAGCAGCATATATTTATGTGCAGCTGAAACAAGATACTTACTCTGACCTTTATTTATTTCAATATATAATATAATCAATGATCAAACTAAATACTACACTATTAAAAACTTCTCTGATAAATGTGTAAAATCTAGTGGTTTAAATGATAGTGATATTCATTCATTCATGTTCCTTAGGCCTAGTCCCTTTATTTATCAGGGGTCGACGCAGCGGAATGAACTGCCAACTTATCCAGCATTTGTTTTACACAGCGGATGCCCTTCCAGCTGCAACCCAGTACTGGGAAACATCCATACACACTCATTCACACACATACACTATGGCCAGTTTAAGTTTATTCAGTTCACCTATAGCGCATGTCTTTGGACTGTGGGGGAAAACAGGAGCACCCGGAGGATACCCACGCCAACAGGGGGAGAACATACAAACTCCACACAGAAATGCCAACTGAACCAGCCGGGACTCGAACCAGCGACCTTCTTGCTGTGAGGCGACTGTGCTAACCACTGAGCCACCCTGATAGTGTTATAAAGATATAAATTGCAATTAATGAGCTACACTGTGATCCTTAAATTCATTTAATGATATTTTTCTAAATATGAATAAGATTTTTCTGACAAGTGGGTGTCCTTTTTGGTCAGAAAATTAAACGGGGCACGCTCCAATGTTTAGGAAAAAGCTAATGCTAAACTGTTTTGATGCTTGAAAATCACTTTTCTTCTTTCTTCCAATTGTTTTTTTTAACTATGCAAAGGGAAAATGTGTAAGAAGGGACTACTTCTGTAAGCTAAAACTCTGTACCTATATTTAATAAAATGCAATGAATCATGTCAAAACAGTGCTATTAAGAGCTCAAATATACAAAAGCACAGAAAATGGTTGCAGTTCTGCGTGCTAAGAGAAAACAAAGGCACCTTAAAATGAATTTAGATGATTATTTACCATTTAAATAACTAGAATCAATTACTCTCACACACCTTGGGAATCCAATTGAGTATAAAGAGAAAAAACATATATACACTCCATCAACACATTTCACCTTCAAAAAGCTAATTATGAAGAAAGTATTTATTTTCTTTAACATACAGACATATAAAAAAAAAGTTCCCAAACGAAAACAATAATAATAGAAAAGTAAAAAATACTTTTGCATATATATTGAGCTCTGGAAAATGATGTTTGTTCTGCCCTCTAGTGGTAGTTTGGTGTACTGCCTTAATGTTTGATGTCTCAGGTAAACACACACTGAAATAATTTTATCCGTTTACCTTATCCGTAAACAGCGATTCTTGTTTTATAAACTTTACACGCATATAATAACGTTACAGAAACTGAAATTGGTGGAAATAAAGGTTATATCTCTATCCCTATGAAAGGCTGGGAGTTTTTACATGATTTGACCACAACTCGAAGTTCATTTTGATTGACTATCTCTTTAAAAAAATGAACCTGCCGATCACTTCACCTTTGATAATCGCGATGTATGCCTCAGTCAGACCAGACAAATCAAAATAAAAGTAAAAACATCGAAGAATTCACAAAAATCCGTTGATAAATATACTCACCATTACGTTGCCTACAATAGGATGTCACTTCCTGAACGGTGATTTCGTCGAGAAAGGGTCTTTTGGTGGACTCACCCCTGAAATACTGTCCATATGTGTAACAACAACAAAAAATGTGTCAGATTTTTTGTACTATATAAATAACTGTTATCTCTGATTAGATTAAGATAGCTTTCCTATAATGCTCTTAATTTATTTATTTATTTTCATACACTTGGGCGTTACGGTGGCGCAGTGGGTAGCATGATCGCCTCACAGCAAGAAGGTCTCTGCTTCGAGCCTCGGCTGGGTCAGTTGGCATTTCTGTGTGGAGTTTGCATGTTCTCCCTGTGTTCGCGTGGGTTTCCTCCGGGTGCTCCGGTTTCCCCCACAAGTCCAAAGACACGTGGTACAGGTGAATTGGGTAAGCTCATTCCGCTGTGGCGACCCCAGATTAATAAAGGGAGTAAGCCGAAAAGAAAATTAATGAATGACTATTCATTCATTCATTCATTTTCATTTCAGCTTAGTCCCTTTATTCATCAGGGGTCGCCACAGTGGAATGAACCGCCAACTTATCCAGCATATGTTTTACGCAGCGGATGCCCTTTCAGCCGCAACCCATCACTGGGAAACATTCACACACACACACTCATTCACACACATACACTACAGACAATTTAGCTTACCCAATTCACCTATAGCGCATGTCTTTGAACTTGTGGGGGATCAGGAGCACCCGGAGGAAACCCACACAAACACGAGGAGAACATGCAAACTCCACACAGAAATGCCAACTGACCCAGCCGAGGCTCGAACCAGCGACCTTCTTGCTGTGAGGCGATCGTGCTACCCACTGCGCCACCGTGAGGCCCAATGGATGACTAAATGAATGAATTTTCATACTTTTACTTACACCTTCCTTTGTTTGTTTTCCTATTTTTGTCTCTGAAGGAATGCAGTAAATGTAACTTGTATTTTCCTTATTTTGTATTGATCTCCTGATTGTGTTTGTATTTTTATTCATGAATACAAAAAATTAAAGTGGCTTTTGTTGTTTAAAATTATTACAGAAGAAATTAAATAATTTATCTTAAATCACTTTTTGCTTTATTATTTTTATTATTAATTATTAAGTCTGCATGAAAACAAATTGTACGGTTTATTTTGCTAGCACACATTGTTAGTTTCAAGTTGAACAATGAAAACCTTTAAATTAATCCACTGAGAAAAAAAGTCTTGGTAATCTTAAATCAAAATCTGACCATTTAAGAGCAGTCCAAGACAATAGAAGATATTTTAAAGCATGTTGAAAACCTGTAACCATTGACTTTCATTCATTCATTCATTTTCATTTCGGCTTAGTCCCTTTATTAATCTGGGGTCGCCACAGCGGAATGAACCGCCAACTTATCCAGCATATGTTTTACGCAGCGGATGCCCTTCCAGCTGCAACCCATCTCTGGGAAACATCCATACACACACATACACTACGGACAATTTAGCTTACCCAATTCACCTATACCGCGTGTCTTTGGACTTGTGGGGGAAACCGGAGCACCCGGAGGAAACCCACGCCAACACAGGGAGAACATGCAAACTCCACACAGAAACGCCAACTGACCCAGCCGAGGCTCGAACCAGCGACCAGCGGCCTTCTTGCTGTGAGGCGAACGTGCTACTCACTGCGCCACTGTGAGGCCCTACCATTGACTTCCGATTTGTTTTTACTATGGAAGTGAATGGTTACAGGTTTCCAACATGTTTCAAAATATCTTCTTTTGTGTTCAACAGAAAAAATAAACCTCAAATAGGTTTGGAACCACTTGAGGGTGAGTAAATTGTACTTCAAGACATCTTTACATCTGAATTAAGCCTGCCTGTTTAAAATTCTGTGTAAAGACATAATGCTGCATACAAACTTAGACTTAATAGACCTGCATAAAAATACACCTAATAGTCTAGTCACATTATAGCTGAAATTGCATTGTAAATGCATTCATGCCACCTCCGAGCAGCATTAAAGGGATAGTTCACCTAAAAAAACAATCATTCTGTTATTTATTCATCCTACACCAAACCTGTTTGAGTATCTTTCTTCAGTTGAACACAAAAGAAGATATTTTGAAGAATGCTGTAATCATGTAACCATTGACTTCCATTGTATTTGTTTTTCCATGGAAGTGAATGGGTACAGGTTTTCAACATTCTTCAAAATATCTTCTTTTGTGTTCAACAGAAGAAAGAAACTCATAAAGATTTTGAATACGTGAAGGGTGAGTAAATGATGACAGAATTGTCATTTTTGGCTAAACTATCCCTTTAAATACTCAACATAAGGCCATAATTGCCAGTTCAGAAGTGCTTCTGCACCTCCTTTGCAGTGTAAATTTGGCATCACAGACCTTTTAGGATTATAGGAAGCAACCGTAAGCCAGAAGGAGAGGAAGAGGAAATAAAGAGGCTCCTCTGTTCAGACCGGCAGTGAAGTCTGATGCATTATTAAAGCATGTGCAACACTCACAGCTGTTATATAACAGCCTCACACACTCAATACTCATCCAAAGGCTGCTCTGAAGCTGCACTTTGGTATTTAGATGACAAAGAAATAACGAAGTGGAAAGAGCGGCTTTCGTTCCTCACATGCGACTGGAGACGCCTGCAGTTTGATGATAAATAACTTAATCCATTTACTTGTTTATGCAACTGTTGTTGTTATTAATAGAGTGTAAAGCGTATGCTGCAAGAAATGCAGGGTTACATACAATTTATTCATGTTGTCCCAACACAAATTGTTAAGTCAACTTAACAAATTTAAGTGGACTGAAAGCAATTAAGTTGTCCCAAAAACTGTGTTGCTTCATTCATTCATTCATTTTCCATTGGCTAAGTGCCTTATTTATATAGGGGTCGCCACAGCCGAATGAACTGCCAACTATTCCGGTATATGCTTTACGAAGCAGATGCCCCTCCAGCCGCAACCCAGTACTGGGAAGCACCCATACACACTCATATACACACACACACACACACACACACACACACACACTTACTCATACACTATGGCCAATTTAGTTCATTCAATTCTCCTATAGCGCATGTCTTTGGACTGTGGGGGAAACCGGAGCACCCAGAGAAAAACCCACGCCTGTAACGCCTGGTTGGCAGATGGTGACACAACGAGACTGAGAACGAAGTACATTACAAAACGGATTTATTGAACACTTACTGGAACAGATATTGGATGCGGGAAGACAGGACGACACAGGAACAGATGAACCACACGAATCAGAATACCGGACCACAATGGACACAGACGAAAGGGTATAAGTAGATAGGGGATGATTAGACTAATCACACACAAGGGATGAACACAGGTAGAACAGATTGACACTGATGGTGGCGGGAAAGACAATACGAAGAAATCACATGACGAAACAAAGGAAGACACGACGAACACTGACAACGCCAACATAGGGAGAACATGCAAACTCCACACAGAAATGCCAACTGACCCAGTCGGGAACCAGTGACCTTTTTTGTTGTGAGGCGACAGTGCTAACCACTGAGCCACCCACTATATATAGTTATGCAAAGTTTAACTTAATATTTTTAGTCTGATTTGATATAAGTTAAAAAAATAAGTTAAAATTAAGTCAGCAAGATTTTTTACAGTGTAGGAAATACAAATGGAAGTCAATGGTTGCAGGTTTCCAACATTCTTCAAAATATCATATTTTGTTGTTCTTCCAATGTTTTGTTGTTGTTGTTGTTGTTTATACACTGTTGTTTATACAGAGTACAGTAGCAACCGGCCTGAATACAATACTACTTATTTGACTTTGAGAAAAGTCTGACCTCTTTCTCTCTGGGGTTTAGAGATGTTCAGGCAGGCGCATGAATAAATGAAGACGCTCAAATGTTTCCCTTACGTTGCATAATATCTGAATGCTGAATGCAGGAGAATTGAACATATGGTTGTATCTTAAGCATTTGAGGTCAAGTACAGTTCATAATACTAACAAAAAACATCAATTAAAAACATTTCGCTCTAAAAAATGCTTGATGGAAACACCAAGATGTACATCAGTTAAGAAAATGTGCATTTAAAAAAAAAAGTATGCACACAACTAATGTGAAAAACTGTGCATCAACTACAATGGAAACTGAATAAATTCCAGCATGAGCATCAAAAAAGTCATGTGATTTTGTTTTAGCAGATCATGTGATGATGGGACGGCATTAATGAACAAACAAGTTGAGCGAGCACATTGTAAAACACCTGAAATGTTGTTTAGGTCATTGTGAAATCCCTCAGCCAAAGTCGATCATCACAGTTCAAGTTCAAGTTGAGCTTTATTGTCATTCCGCTACATGTGTGGACATACAGAGGAACGAAATGTCGTGTCTCGCAGGACAACGGTGCTACATAATCAAGCATAATATACAAACACAACACTGGACATTCAATTCAATTCAATTCAAGTTGATTTATCTAGCGCTTTTTACAATGTAGATTGTGTCAAAGCAGCTTAACATGTTCTAGTAAAGTCCAGATTTCAGAGTTTAGTTCAGTTTAGTTGAGTTCAGTTCAGTGTGGAGTTCAGTTCAGTGTGAACATCAGGACATAAGAGTTATTTTTTTAAAAACCTATGCATAACTAACCTATACTATACTTATCTATACACATAAGACAGGCTATACAAGTACTTTTACATGAGACTGAACAATGTTGTGCAGGATATTTAATACACAGTGGTTCAGTATTATTATTATTATATTATTATTGCCTCCGGGCCTCACGGTGGCGCAGTGGATAGCACGTTCGCCTCACAGCAAGAAGGTCGCTGGTTCGAGCCTCGGCCAGGTCAGTTGGCGTTTCTGTGTGGAGTTTGCATGTTCTCCCTGTGTTGGCGTTGGTTTCCTCCGGGTGCTCCGGTTTCCCCCACAAGTCCAAAGAGATGCGGTATAGGTGAATTGGGTAAGCTAAATTGTCCGTAGTGTATGAGTGTGAATGGATGTTTCCCAGAGATGGGTTGCAGCTGGAAGGGCATCCGCTGCGTAAAACATATGCTGGATAAGTTGGTGGTTCATTCCGCTGTGGCGACCCCAGATTAATAAAGGGACTAAGCCGAAATGAAAATGAATGAATATTATTGCCTCCAAAAAAGGTAATAACAGGTCTGTGCTCCTAAAGAGCGTCTCACGCCTTCAAAAACCACCGCACGCTCACTGCGTTTCATCTTCATTATTATAGAAGAAAAAAGGCCCACAGTGGCTTCTCCTACAGCAAAGTCCACTTTTATTTTTGATATTTGCCACCAGTTTATCAGGAAGTGACGATTCTGTTCTCTTTGACTCACTGAATTAAAGCATTGCTTTATTCGCAAAGGTTTTATGCAATATTCCAGTTTTGAGCATACAGTGGAGATCAGAATTATTAGCCCTCTTGAATATTTATTTCTCCAATTTCTGTTTAATAAAAGAGAACACATTTCTAAACATAATAACTAGTTTCAAATAACTGATTTCATTTATCTTGTTTGTTTGTTTTATTTATATAGCACATTTAAAATTAACAGATGTTGACCAAAGTGCTTTACAAATTCAACCAACACACAAAATCTATACTTGTATATGTAAACAAAATAAAACGAATTACAATCAAATGCAAGAGTCAGAAGATAATTTTTTTATATGAGATTTTAAAGCACCGAGGGATTAGCATGACCTGATATTTAAAGGCAAACCTTTCCACAATTCCAGGTGAACTGAAACTAAATTGGCAGTAGTGTTTGTTGTGTGAATGAGTGTGTATCCCAGTACTGGGTTGCAGCTGGAAAGGCATCCGCTGTGTAAAACATATGCTGGATAAGTTGGCGGTTCATTCCGCTGTGGCGACCCAAAAACGAATGAATGGTTTTCTACGTATGTGTGTATATTGCATATACAGAATAAATGTATATAAAACACACATGTATTATGTCAAAACAAACTTTTATTCTGGATGCGATTAATCGCAGTTAATCTTAGCCCAGCACTAATAATTATTCAGTTATTATAATTATTGTTCTTTAACAGTGCTTTAATAATGAGTCTTTTTAGTATATTTTATTTCAGTTTCTTACCAAGCAACAATTTTAACACACAATTGAATCCTAAATTGGACTGGGAGCCAATGAAGGGATGATAAAACTGGTGAAATATTATCAAATTTTTTAGTCTCAGTTACAAGCCTAGCGGCTGCATTTTAATCCAGCTACAGGCGTACAATTGAGGCATGGGAAACTCCTGAATACAGAGAATTGCAATTGTCCAACCTGGACATAATAAAGACGTTAATGAGGGTTGCCAAATCCTTAGAAGACAGAAAAGGCTTCAGCTTAGCAATGTTCCTTAATTGATAGAAACCACTTGTGACTACAGAATTTATTTGCTTGTCAAACTTTAACTCAGTATCAAAAATAACTCCAAGACTTTATGCATGAAAACCTTAAAGTCCCAATGAAGCGGAAGCTGCGATCGTTTTATTTTTTTCCGTATTGTGACGCAGTTTTTTTAAAGAAACGAAATGAGAAAACAGTGGGCGTGGCTTGTTTTTTCTACCGTGTGCTGATTGGATATATTAAAGTAGGTATTTCAATCAGAAAGATCAGGAAAGGGGTTTTAGAAGAGTTATTACAACCTAACAGACACCTCCTTCCTGACCATTTCTGTTTGTTGTCAAAGCTGACAGCTGGAAGGGGCGTGGTTAAGTATGTTAGCCACGCCCATTACCTAAAAGTCACGTAATCTGACAAATTAACTGAAAACAAACAGGAAGTGCATTTTCAGATTTCCATTAAAGATTAGAAGGGCAAACCATTTGTTTTTTCTTGATGACATGCACAGATGCATTGTTCACCACAAAACTAGCAATGTGAGCTAACAAAATCATATGGTTAGTTTTGATTTCATGGGGACTTTAAATTGAAACGGACCTAGTTGAATAATTGTAGATTCACAAACACTGGGTGGGCCAAACACTACCACTTCAGTCTTTGATTCGTTCAGGTGTAAAAACAATTCCTGCCAACCATTACTAAATGTCGTTAAAACAGGTAAAAAAGGACTGTAAAACCAAGTTTTCTCCCGTTTTTATGAGCATATAAAGCAACACAGGCTCATTCTGAAAGCGTAGCCCTATGCACATTTCCGGAGACCGCAAATTATGTGGCCAGAGGTACGCATGGCTGCATTTAATTTTTAAAACAAACGCTAGAGGGCGTTATGACGCTGTTTCTTTTCGCGTATACCAGCTGACCGTTTACCTCAGTATGGATGGCTTTCCCACTGTAACCAGTTTGTCCTGTTAGCTCGCCATGTACTTCGGCGGACTTGAGACGCAGAGAGGAGTTGACCACGACGAGAGGGTTCAAGTCCGATGAAGAACGGTTCCAGAAACAGTTAAGACAAAAACAGAAGCCAAAAAATTAATTAAATAAATAACAGGGTGAGAATGTGGTAAAAATCTGAAAACGTGGTAAAAGTCAGAAAAGGACTTTTATTTTTACCTGAATTGCTTTTGAAAATTGTTGGTTGGGTTTAGGGAAGTGGGTGGGCGGGTCAATCAATAAAATTGGTTAGGTTTAGGGAAGGAGGAGGGTGGATCAGTCAAACGGTCAGTCAGACGTACAGTCAGTCAACAGCAGCCTCTGGTGGATTAACGCGAGAATGGCAGGCGCGAATGGCACTCGCGAAAGAAATTTGAGATCTCAAAAAGCGCACACAGCGGCCTCTGGTGGATTCGAGAAAACATAAACTGCAAAACAACGTACCTCCCGAAACGTATTTCGCGGTCTCCAGAAATGAATCCACAGGTACATTTTCAGAATGAGCCTGGGTTGATATAAAGTTGAGTGTCATCATCGTAAATATGATAACGTCTTTGCTATGATGACAGAAATATTTTACAAGATATATTTCAAGATATTAGTATTCAGCTTAAAGTGACATTTAAAGGCTTAATTAGGTTAATTAGGCAAGTTAGGGTAATTAGGCAAGTCATTGTATAACAGTGGTTTGTTCTGTAGACAATTGAAAATAAGTATTCCTTAAGGGGGCTAATAATATTGACCTTAAAATGGTTAAAAAAATTAAAAACTGCTTTTATTGTAGTCGAAATAAAACAAATAAGACTTTCTCCAGAAGAAAAACTATTATAGGAAATACTGTGAAAAATTCCGGAGTCTGTTAAACATCCTTTGGGAAATATTTGAAAAAGAAAAATCACAGGAGGGGGAATAATTTTGACCTCAACTGTAAATATAATTCACATCTTTTACCCTCTAACGGCTTGAATCTCTCAGTGACCCAAAAAGTCAAAGTTACGGTGATGGTTGCATTACGAAACATCACTAATGAACAGAGAACAATATCTAGGAAACTCTTCAAAGCTTTACCTGTCAATGAAGAACACCAAACATCTGAATCTTCAGCATATTTCTGTAATGGTTCGTCATTTCCTGAAGGCTGATGGATTGAAAACCTGAAATGTGTCCTAAAAACAAAACTCCGACATCGTTTGAAGGAGGAAAACTCATCAAAAGCTCCTACAAGGGCAAACAAGACACATCAAAACTGAGATTGTTGATGGTTGCTTTTATGATCGCATGAGTGAAGATGAAACTTTATCAAACCAGAAGATCAAAGACTGATTGTCATCAAACAACAGATGAAGAAAACAAAGGAATGGCCTGAAGTCAATTCGCTGAAGGAGAAAAGAAGCAGGGAGAGCAAGAAAGTTTATGTTCTTCCTTTGTGTTCTTACAATATACACCATTATATTCTCCATTCATGGAAAAAATATACCCTAGTTAAGCTGTTGGGAAGAGGTCACAGAGACTAGATTTATTTTATTTTACTTTAATTTATTTTCATTCATACATATTTATCAGGGGTCGCCACAGCGGAATGAACCGCCAGCTATTTCAGCATATGTTTTATGCAGCGGATGCCCTTCCAGCCGCAACTCAGTACTGGGAAACACACATACGCTCGAACCAGCGACCTTCTTGCTGTGAGGTGACAGTGCTAACTTCATTTATTTCATTTTATTTTTTTCACGGTGGTGCAGTGGGTAGCACGATCGCTTCACAGCAAGAAGGTCACTGGTTCGAGCCTCGGCTGGGTCAGTTGGCATTTCTGTGTGGAGTTTGCATGTTCTCCCTGTGTTCGCGTGGGTTTCCTCCGGGTGCTCCGGTTTTCCCCACAGGTCCAAAGACATGCGGTACAGGTGAATTAGGTAGGCTAATCTGTAGTGTATGAGTGTGAAGGAGTGTGTATGGATGTTTCCCAGTGATGGGTTGCAGCTGGAAGGGTATCCGCTGTGTAAAACATATGCTGGATAAGTTGGTGGTTCATTCCACTGTGGTCACCCCAGATTAATAAAGGCACTAAGCTGAAGGAAAATGAAAGAAAATTTCTTTAATTTTATTTAAATATACTCTGCACTATTTTACATTTTATGTTTGTAAGAAGCTGGTGTTTAATGATACCATTATAAGAAGAATATTTTTATGCTGTTCAATATCATTTACAGTATTTTTCCCTCTTTTACTTTGTACATTTCTAATTCTTTATTTTTTTATGCTTTTAATTTTATTTCATTTCATTTTACTTAAATTAATCGCTTTAATGATGCCGATATTAGAATCATTTGTTTGTCATTTAAATAGTATTTAAAGTATTTTTCATTTTTCTTTACATTTTAATAACTTTAAGTTGCCACTTTTTATTATTTTTACAAATATTGTTCAGGGTTTTTCATCTTTTATTTGGATAGAACAGTAAAGTATATTCTTTATTTTTTATTTTATTATTATTAATACTATGAATTCCCAGAGATGGGTTGCAGCTGGAAGGGCATCCGCTGCGTAAAACATATGCTGGATAAGTTGGCGGTTCATTCCGCTGTGGCGACCCCGGATTAATAAAGGGACTAAGCCGAAATGAAAATGAATGAATGAATAATACTATGAATTAAACAAAATGTAATTATTATAATTTAATTTAATTATTATTTTATTTTAATAAACTTTATTCAATTCATTACATTCATTTAAAATAATTTATTTTTATTTTATTCAATTTTGTTTTATATTTCAAGTAAAACAAATGTTTTTTTTCACAACAGATTTATTTTTACTCTGCAAAAGTGATTGAAAAGTGATTTTCAAAAGTGAGTTAACCCATTTAACTTAAATTGACTTAATTTTTATAACTATGCTCAAAGTTAATTCCCTTAAAGCAACAGGTTTACTTTTTTTTATTTTTATTTTTAATTAAACAAATCAGTGTAAAATACATTACAGGCTACACTGTAACAAATGCAGGGTTCCACACACTTCATTAATGTTGTCCAAACACAATCGATTAAGTTAACTTAACAAATTTAAGCAGATTGAACATAAAACAATCAAGCTTTGCCCAAAAAATCTCAAGAATTGTGTCGTTTCAGCTCATTTTAAATAAGTAGTTTGAACAAGCAGCAAAAATGTATATATTAGTGTATCTTTAAACATAAAACAATACTGCAAATAAAAAAATATCAAAGGGAACATTCATAAATATTAAAGTTTCATGTCAAACCTTAGTGATTTACAGCATAACCCTTCAACCCTCAATGTCTGATCAGGATTCATCTCTTTTTTTCTGCTCATGTTTAAGAGTTTAATTCAGAATTCAGCCTTGATTATGAAATATATATGCAAGAGCAGTGAGGCACAGGGATCGATCCTCGCTGTATGATTTATCTCAGTCAGACGGCCTGCAGAGACTCTTGCTGGTAATTGTACGAGGCCACGGGTGGTCCGGCTCTCAGGGGAATCACGGATGTTCAGGAAAACACTGTAACTCATTACGATTCACCTGCTAACGGAAAGTAGGACACACTGCAGGACATGATGATCCCACCTGGAAACCACAGAGACCTCGAGCACACACTCCAACACAAAAACTCTATTTTTAAACATTACTTCTCATTTTGTAAGCCGTGCTTGCTATAGTTTTTGGGGTAATTAATATTAAATTAATTAAAATTACATTAAAGGCAAATGTATTATTATTCATTCACTTATTTTCTTTTCAGCTTAGTCCCTTTATTAATCAGGGGTCGCCACAGCGGAATTAATTGCCAACTTATCCAGCATATGTTTTACGCAGCAGATGACCTTCCAGCTGCAACCCAGTACTGGGAAACATCCATACACACTCATTTACAGACATACACTACAGACAATTTAGCCAACCCAATTCACCTATAGCGCATGTCCTTGGACTTGTGGGGGAACCCGGAGCACCCGGAGGAAACCCACGCCAAGACGAGGAGAACATGCAAACTCCACACAGAAATGCCAACTGACCCAGCCGAGGCTTGAACCAGCGACCTTTTCGCTGTGAGGCGACAGCTCTACCCACTGCGCCACTCCTCAAATGTATTATTACTCATTTGAAATTTTTATTCTTTTTCAAATATAGAAATAAAGTCACATTTTTAAAGATGAAGAATAACTAATTTCTATTAATGAGTTTCTTTTGTCTTTGCCATGATGACAGTAAATAATATTTTACTAGTTATTTTGCAAGATACTAGTATTCAGCTTAAAGTGACATTTAATATGGAAAATGTAAATGAAAGAAAGTAATGATTTCTAAATTTACTTTGACTTGTATTTAATTGCAAACAATACAACAAACATTATTTAATGTGTTGCTCATCAGTTTTATTTATTTTATTATTATTATTTTTTTAAATAAACATGTATTCCAATTTCGATTCTTGCAACTCACAACTTCTCTGGGCTCGGAGACATCTGGGATGGACCATCACACAGTGGAAACGTGTACTGTGGACAGATGAATCAGTATTTCAAGTATTTTTTGGGAGAAATGGAAAGAAGAAAAGGATCATCCAGACTGTTACCAGCAACAAGTACAAAAAAAAAAAA
>CAIGQW010051660.1:0-11777 GCA_903798125.1 Danio choprae
ACGGAAATAAGGGCAGTTATAATAGCTAGAAATGTGGGAGAGCGTTGGTATTATGTGATTGTATTGTATTGCAGTATGGAGCAATTAAGTGTTGATGTTAAATCAAAAGTAATTCACAAATACTTAAATTAAATATTTAATGACAACAATACTCTATGGTTACAACTGAATTAGTTACAAAATAACTGTATAAAATTATAAAACATGTAGTGATAAAAACATATGATATTAATTGTACCAGCTAAAATGTAAAATAAAGTTACCTGAGAGAGAGAGGGAGAGATGGGGAGGGAGAGAGGGACAAAGAGAGTAGGCCTCGAAGAAGTAGTAGAGTCAAAGAAGATAGAGTCCAGAGCAGGAGAGGAGCAGAGCAGGAAAAACGCAGAGAAGGAAAAGAGACAGAGCAAAGTTTACCAACTATTTTGTCTCTCTCTTGACCATGTGACCAAAGCCCAAATACTGAGACATTCAAACTGACCAATCAACATGTGACCACATCATAAAACCCCTAAAGTCTACCAAACTATCTATCTACTGATCTAATCAGTATCTGCCTTTGGAGTCAGTATGGACCTTCTTGGTGAAAAAGACATGTTTTGCCATATAAACAAATGCATATGATAATGTTTCATTCCTACACTTGTATGCTGATGATTTGGTTATCTTTTCCCCAAGTACCGCTGGTTTTCAGCAGATTATGGGCAGATATAATTAAAAAAAATAGTTTTTTCAGATGTGTATTTGTTTTATTTGTTTTTATTTGTTGTTTATTTGTCTTTGCACATTTTAAATGTTAGTAAAACTGGTAAATATTTAGGGCATGTCATTACTGAAGAAATGAGTGATGATAATGATTTGTACAGGGAACGTCGAAGTTGTATGCTCAAGCAAATATGCTGATGAGAAAGTTTTATTTGTGTTCGGAGCAGGTTAAGGTAAACCTCTTTAGAACTTATTGCAGTTCTTTATACACAGCTCCTCTGTGGTATCATTTTCAAAAAGAGAGTCTCCATAAACTGCAAGTTGCATACAATGATTGTATGAGGATTCTTCTTAAAAAACATAGATGGTGTAGTGCAAGTGAATTATTTTGTAAGGTAAGAGCTTGATCATTTTTTGCTTTGATGAGAAATTTGATCTATAAGTAGATTGGAGACGTCTCAGAATAGCATGTTAATGTTGCTGATAAATCCTATGCTAACTGAGGTGCGTTTACAGTCACATTTGATGAAATATTGGCATAACTGTCTTTTTAATGTATATTGTGTGGTTTGTATTGTTTTATTGTTGGACCTAGTGTCTGGAATAAAGATAATATAAAACTATACAAACAAGTCCAAATCAATAGCCATAGCTCCTGGTGACACACTGATGTCTTGTGAAGCACGTGTAGGAAATCTGTCTGTAGGAAATTGAACATTATTTACAATATTATTAGCTTTAATTCACATCCTTGACATTTAAACAGCTCATGCTGTCGGTTTATAATTTAAAAATCCAAAATATTTATTTTACAAAAACACATCAAACTAACCTCTGATTGTTCAAGATGTGGCTGCTGAAGAATTTAATGTGCAGGCATGACTCCATTCTGATAAATCCAATGTTATACACTGGAAAAAATATCCGTAAATTAGCAACTTTCCATATTTAGTGATTCATGTTTTCATTTTATTTTATTTCCCTGTTTTGAATTGCATTATGGGACCTTGATCTTTCTTTCAACAACTTTTAACCTTGAAAAGTTAAACATTTTTAATAGTTTATATTGTCTGGGTTGATGTTGTGTATTATGGTACAAAAGCCTTATAATAAACCGCCATTAAATTTTCTGTTATTTTACAGACTTATTTCTCTATATATTATTTCTTATCAATTATATTATTTCAAACGACTAAAATGTCAGTAAAAGTCATCTTCTTAAACTGTAGAGTTGAATTTTTAACATATAAAGTCGACAGAGCATAGCTCAAGGTCCCATAATGCAATTCACAACTAACATAAATAAAAAAACCTTATGATTCACAAAATACAGAAACTGTTAATTAACATTTTTATTTTTTTACAGTGTACAGTAACTCCAAGCTAACTAGTTATCTTGTTCATTGTCTTTTGTGGTTAACAAACTGTGTGATAGGTGGTTCCCGTGTTAAAGTCTAGAAGGGGTATATCTGCGGCATGCTCACGTCAGTGTAGCAAAATTATTATGAAACTGTACAACAATAATTGCCATTTTTACGTTACTGTGAGAGGTAGGTTTAGGGTTGGGGTCTAGAGGTAAACATTAATAAAACACAATGTAATGGGTAATTTAATAAATAATATAAATAATTCTCATTAATTTCTGGCTAGAGCTGTATCCCTTCTGGTTCAATGCATCATACGTTGAGCATAACATGCAGTTATATGTTATAAGTTTATAAATTAAACACATCAATCTGCTTCACCAATGGTGGTTTATGGGTTAGTTGCAATCCAGGCTTATTGGAAATTTGTGCCCAGCACTACATTTTTGAGAACCGACAAATATGTATCGTGGACTGTCTTTTTGCCGTTTCCACTAGAGGGCGCTGTGTACATTTTTGACAATCTTAGAAATGTTACTAGGGCATGTTTTGTCACATTTCCTGTAAATCCAACAGAGGCCGCTGTATACATTTATGTGAATATTAACATCCTTCTCTTGTTGTTCGTCAATCGGCTTGTCATTGTGCATAATTTATCAGCTTGAAATCAACTGACCCACGCACCATCTTCCCTAAACCCAACCGCTAGTGTTTTTAAAAGCAAACTAGAAAAGAAAATCCATCACGGGTGCTTCTACCGCAACCTCAAGCTGCTTTAGGGGCTTTTTTGGGGTTTTGTTTTACCTGGTTTTTGGAACGTCTTTTGCCGGACTAGAAACCCAGTCCACTGCCTCCCAAATCTGTCACCATTTCCCATAGCATTCGTTTTACACACAAAATTCAACCAAAAATGTACACCAAGGCAAATTTTCCCAATGAGCCTGTGTTGGTTAGTTTTATGTGGTTTTGCAAGCTTCAAAATATGATGAATTTATGTGCTTTTGGAAGCTTCAAATACAAAAAACCCTCTGTCCATCATTATACAGCATGTGAGAGTCAAGATACAATTTAAAACTACTGCGACTGTGTTTGTATGAGAGAAAAAAGTCATATACTCTACACCGAGGATGGCTTGAAGGTGAGATTATAGGGTTATTTAAATTTGCTTTTCCTGTAAGGTGCTAAAATAAAGATAAAACTGTTAGTATTGTTCCGTAGCCTAACTTACATGTTGAACTCTCTCTCTCTCTCTCTCTCTCTCTCTCTCTCTCTCTCTCTCTCTCTCTCTCTCTCTCTCTCTCTCTCTCTCTCTCTCTCTCTCTCTCTCTCTTTCTTGCACACACATAAAACACATAAAATAACACGCACAATTTTTTTTTTATTAAAATTACTGTCCAATAAACTAAACAAACAAAAAAACACTCAAAAACAGCTGTCTGAAAACACTACTGAATTTCTACTAAAACAGATATTTTGTGTATGTGAAAAATGCTGTTGACTTCATTAATTTCTACCGCTTGATTTCTCTATTATAATTATGAACATTCAAACATATAAGCCTTGACATATACAAAATAAAGGACAGCCTGGATCATCCCCTGTGGCATATGAAGCTATGGATCGGGTAATGAGCTGCCTGTACTTTTTCTGCTGTTTTATGGATTTAAATCTCAGGATCCAGGATGGCAGAAAAATATTTAAAAATAGTAATAAAAATATAAACTAATAATAAAAGCATACAAAACATTCTATTTAATTTGAGAATTTTGCAATGTCCAAAAAATGTCCAAAGATCTAGAACTATATATTATATAATTATATATACCAACATATATTTAAGTAAGTATAAAAAAACAATTAATTATGTGATTATGTATGTATATTATGATTAATTAATATAATTATGTCTATAAAATATATTTCATAACCAGTCAATAGTATGTATTATTTTATTGATATTTAACATACTTATTAATACCATAATAATTAAATTGCTTCTATGAATTTATAAATACTTAATTTTTAACTTTTATACTTTTATACTTTTTATACATATATTTGACTTGACAGCTACTTGACTTATTTCTATATATTTATTGTCAAAATAGAAGAGATCCCATAATGGAATTCATAACTCTAAATAAACAGAACTCATAAAATACATAAATCATTAATTGATGAATAGTGTAGTTTACAGTGTCATTTTTGAACAATATAAAAATGTGAAAGCATTGAAGGGGGCATTGTGTTTGATAAAGCAGCTTCTATAATCAGTCCCCATGTACTAAAACAACACCATTTGCAGTCAGTGTGTGTGAAATGCAGTGTGTGATCAGTCTCCCGAGATGTTATGCCTTTCTATCTGACATTTCCTAAATGTCCTTGTCTCTGCCATTGATTTCATAAATCGTCCACAAAAGGCATTGGGAACAGACTGTGATTAAGGACAGAAAAACATGACTGACATTGTGATTAAGTAATTACAGCAAACTGATTTTTATTGAAAATTACGAGAGCTTTTCTTTCTATATATGTTAAGTTGATGGGGATTTACTGCCATTTTACTGCAAGAACAAGAGGCATTACAACATTTACCTTTTTGGTAAGACTTTTTTATGAAGCTCATGTAGTTATAATGAATTATAACTCTGTTTTAAATTATTTATAATCAAGCAAAGCAATTATATGAATCTATAAAGACACAACGAACCTTATACTGTATTATAATGACAGTTATATCTACATTTATAGTAGTGTTATTAATACTTACTAGTGATGCATTTCATGTTTCAATGCACGTTTATAACAGATTATACGTTATTTATAAGTATTAGTCAGTCATGATGGTTGTATTTATAAAGATGCAGTTTGTAATTATTTATAACCAATCAATTCTATAAATGGTCTGTCATGTTTAATGGTTAGGTTTAGAGACATGAGTTGGAAAGTCAGTTAAATTAGCAATAAACCATTTATAAATTCATAATGAGCACATTTTTAAATGGAAAATTTGCATCCTGTTTTCACTTAAAGCCATCAATGATGCATTTATGAAGGTCAGTAACTGCGTTATGACTAACAATAAGTATTTATAAGGCATAATGATCTTGTCAACAATTCATACAATAAAACCATTCATTTACAATATGTGATGGAACAAAATCTGTTGACTTACTGATGAGTCTTTGTAGCAAGTAACATTTTAACATTGTATTTATAAAGATGCAGTTTGCAATCATGATTGACTAATTAATATGAATAAATCATGTATAATGTGATATGAACATGTGCATTGAAAAGTGTAATGCATCATTAGTAAGTATTAATATCACTATTAAATGTAGCTAAATAACATAAATGTAGCTATAATTGTCAATATAATACTGTACAAGGTTTGATGTGTCTTTATAGAGACACTTGTTATGATTCATTGTAAGTACACTGAAAAAAAGCACAATTCCTTCATGTTGTCACAACACAAATCGGTTAAAGCCCCGGTCAGATCACAGTAATTTGTCACGATTTCGGCACGATTTCCTTGATGTAAGTTGTTGTGGGGAGTCGTAAACGACAAATGGGTCGAGACAAGATTCAGTTGTTTCTTCTCATGTAATGTGGCATAGTTCAAGAAAACCGATTCCATGTCTGCGATGCCTCGCGACACCTTTGCAGATAGTCTAGCATGTTTAATTTTTCCCTGTCCTTCATGGCGAGTTCCGTCACGTGGGTGACACTGTGCAATAGACCACATCATTTCTCAGTTATATCCGTGGGTCATGCCATTAATCCGCGGGTCAGGTAATAAAAAAATAGACTGCATATCTACTTATGGGTAGGTCTCGGGTGGATAAAATCAATAATTGGTTATGCAATCTTTAACTACTTTCTCTAAAATATTAAAGCGTTTTAAGCAATTTTATCTGACAGACTGGCACAAATATGCAGACATCTCCATTCTCATAATGAGTTTCTGAGTTCTCTCGTCCTTCAGACAGAGTTCTTCCGAGGTAATCTGGGAACACTTTCAGTGCTGCAAATACATTGTAAAAGCTTTTCTTGCTTATTCAAATTACTTGATTAAACTAATGAAATTGAAAAGGATAATGGCTGATTGTGTCATTAACAGTGTAAACAGTTTAATATAGTTTCTCTGAAACTGAATATTTCACTTGATGTTATTCGTTATTCTTGTTTATCTAGTAGATAACTGACCAACAAAAAAAATACATTAAAATTAAGATGCAAATTATACCAAACGAAATTAGTTTCAAAAAGATACATTTTCCAAGAAAGATATACAAACTATTTTTGTTTGTGCCTGTCCACTACTCAGCTGTGCGGGTGGATGATTTGTTTCGCTCCGTGGAAAATGAGCATTTAATTAATGCTTCACTGTAATTGTTGTATCACAAACCTCTGTCATATATTTGCAATTTTTTTTTAATATGTCAATATTTTCCCTTGAGAATCAAATTTTTCCTTGGTGCTGATGTGCTTTCATTTTCTCAGTCTCACTCATGGCAAGTTCAGGTGAGGGAGTGTTTAATAAGCAACCCATGGCTGGAAAATATACATTTAGATTTGAAAGAAAATATCATCATATTAAAAAGGAAATATATGTTTCCCTTTTATTAATGTCATAACGATTGCCCTTAAATAATGTAGCCCAGTTGTCAGCAAGCGTCAGTGTTTATTGAGATTGAAATAAGATTAAAAAAAAAAATGAAATTGAGATAAGAAATATTGTTATAACAACACTTGTGACTGCCTTTTGGAAATAACGCTCGTCGTGATCGTCAAGGGATGACTGGTCGTGAAGGAACGAGTAGTCTGGCACATTTGTTACCCACGACAAGTCTAGATTTTATCAGGACAAAATTGCATAATCTGACATGGTGACTTTCGTAACCGACAATAAAAATCGTTTGTTCTGACCGAGGCTTAAGTCAAATTTAAGTGGATTGAACAAAATAAATAAGTTGTCCCAAAAAAATGTAAGAATTGTGTTGTTTTAACTCATTTTAAATTAGTATTTTGAACAATCGTCAAAAGTTATTGAGTCTACAAGCTTCTGTAAGAAAGTGTTACCAAAATTCTTTTTAACCTTTTTTCTCAACCTTTTGAATTTCTGCATCATGATTGCCTGGCACATCTGTCTCATCGTTCCTCCATGAATACAGATGAGTGTTGTTTATTTAAGGCAATGACGTACTGTAGGGCACTGTTGAAAGTTGTAGATAAAGCAGAACATATGGCAAAAGCACATGAATGTGGGCAGAGGACTGAATGCTTATCTCCTGTTTGTCAAGTGTTTTTATATGTCAGCCCACCTGTTTCAGTGGACTTTCCCTTTGGTTAGACAATGTGTTGAGAGAGATTCTGCTGTTAGTTCGAAAGCTTGACATTTTCTGTTGGTTCAAAAAAAAAAGAAACACATTGTTCATATAAACACATTCCATGCATCCCAATATACGTCCAAACTATATAATAAAAATATCAATGTGTAAGCTAAGTAGGGTCTTCAATGGATAGTAGACAAAAAGTACCCATGTGTGTGAGAGATGAGAGTTTGAAGTGTGCTTCCAATGGATACTTTACTGTCCAATGGGAAAGGATTTGTGAAAGACAGTGATATTTACCGATTTCATTCATATATACCTTAGGTGTACACACATTCATGCTGAAAAGTTTCAGGCATGTTTCCTAAACGAAATACAGAGTTGTTGTGTTAACTGAACATTTTTTATTGAACATATTAGTGATGATTCTCAAAATTACAAGATATAAATGACAAGTCGATGCACAAATAAACTCTTTCCATTAAGTAACCACAATGTTTTGCTTTTTTTTTTAATAAGAATCCAAATCTTCTCTTTCAAATTTGATAAGTTTCATCGAGATGTTAAAACAATAAATGCTGATTTGATTCGCTCTGAATATATGAATACCCCATTTTTAAGGCTCCACGCTAACATTGATTTTTAAAATGTAGCTCTTTACTGAATATTTAGCCAAAAAATCTGTTTGATCTGCATAAAATTATTCACACATTTGGCCCATTTCAACTGTATTTTGAGCAATACTTTTAAAAAGTGTGTGCGTGTGTGTGTGCGTGCGTGTGTGTGTGTGAGACAGAATTATTTTTTTTAAATTGTAATATCACATAATAACTGAACATTCGGTTTTGCTGCATATGTTTGATCAAATATAAATACAGATAAATAAATGGAAAAAGGAAGAGACCACTTGATGAGAAAATAGCATGTATTATTAAAGATAGATGTAAGGTTTTTGGACATGTTTGGAAGGTTTTTATTTATTTTGTTTTAGAAAAAGAAAAGAGGCGACACGGTGGCTCAGTGGTTAGCACTGTCGCATCACAGCAAGAAGGTTGCTGGTTCGAGTCCTGGCTGGGCCAGTTGGCATTTCTGTGTGGAGTTTGCATGTTCTCCCTGTGTTGACATGGGTTTTCTCCGGGTGCTCCGGTTTCCTCCACAGTCCAAAGACATGTGCTATAGGTGAATTGAATAAACTAAATTGACCGTAGTGTATGTGTGTGAATGAGTGTGTATGGATGCTTTCCAGTACTGAGTTGCAGCTGAAAGGGCATCCGCTGTGTAAAACATATGCTGGATAATTTGGCGGTTCATTCCACTGTGGCGACCCCTGATGAATAAAGGGACTAAGCAAAAAGAAAATGAATGAATGAAAAAGAAAAGAATGGAAATATACTTGATGAGATAATAACACGTTTTGTAATAGGAGGACCTTATTTATCTATTTATTTTGTATTATATATATAATTTTATTTAATTTAACTGTATAGTTTATATGTGTATGTGCGTATTTGGGTCTATATAGTACACTCAATGACTTTGCTGCTTGTTCTAACTAATTTAAAATAAATTGAAAAAACACAATTCTTACAGGGTTTTGGGGGGGGGGGGGGGGCTTAATTGTTTTATGTTCAATCCACTTACATTTGTGAAATCAGTTAAGCTAACTAAGTTGCTAATTTGGGAATTAAGTTGCTAACATAATGGAATTGTGTAGAACCCATGATTTTTTTTAAGTGTACTTGTGTGTATGTACAGTAATTTTAATTATCTTTGATATTTTAGTTGTTTTCCCATGTAATCTGTTGACTACTCCATATGAACGTATGAGAACATTTATGCTTTAAGTGTGTGTGTTTTGCTTGTTGTTTTTTGTTATAAAGAGATAAAAGCAACACAAAAGAGATACACCTATTGACATTTTTTCTGAATTCATTGGATTCATTAGATATGGGTTTGCATAAAATGAAAAAAAAAAGTTTGTATTTGTTTTTATAAAATAACTTCTTTTGAAATTGCAATGGCGTTTTATTGAAAATTACTTGGATATGAAAAAAAAAAACATGACATTTATTAGGCAAGTTCTTCAGTTTCCACAGCTTTTTAGTTTGTTACAGAAATTATCTTAAAGACAAGATTTTTACAGCCTCTATAAGATTTCAATCAGTCCTTTTAACAGCTGCAAAGTACATTTTAAATTATGCTTGTACCTTCTTCACAGCATGCGAGTCAAGTTCAAGCTAATAGAAAATGGCCTCAGAAATATGATATTTCAGACTGAATTGTACTGATGGCCGCATGCATGTCTCCAAGGATGGTCTTTTTTCATATCTCATTATGTCATCCATATCTTTTACAGTTGTTTTCAATGCGAGTCTGCTACATGCCCCATTCACTAATGCTGTCCAATATGGTGAAGCTCATATGTTCTCAATTTAATGCTGTACTGTGGCATGTCAAAGGAAACATCTGGCAGCCAATGTTTCCTCTGTAGAAAGTTGAACTCCCAGCATGAGACCCTTCAGTTCTCATAAATATCTGATGACATGCAGAACAGGCATTACTCCTGCACATTTACACTAGCAGGTAGGAACTCAACGATGAAGCATCTACAGTATATCATCATCATCTTTCTTTTGCTTTACTTTTGTTTGTTCTATTTAAAAATACATTGCAGTGTTTGTGTTCACTACATAAAATAATGACATCAATTCATAACATTAATTCAGTGCTTAATTACATATGTTTTTTAACATATAAAGATGCATACACTACCTGTTAATGTTTTGAAATGTATTATAAATATTATAATATTATAGATATTATACATTTTTGAAAGAAGTGTTTATAGCTCTCCGAAGCTGCATTTATTTTTACCCAAAATAATGATAAAAATAAATAAATAAACAAATTCTATATTGTTTTTGTGAAATAGTACTGTAATTTTAAAGAATGGGTTAATTGTTTTTAATTCTGTGTCATTTATAAAATGTAATTTTTTCGTGTGATGACAAAGCATCGCTTTAGTCTTCATTTGACCCTGCAGATTTATTCTAATATGCTGACAATGAATTATCATATGTTAATTAATATTAAAAAACATATATACATTTTAATATTTGCCATAATATAGTCCTACAGTAATATATATATATATATATATATATATATATAGTCTAGGATTTACCTAAAAGTCTAGGATTTACCTAAAAAAGTGATTAATAGTTCAATTCATCAAAATGAACATTTAATTAATTAAATTAACATTTAACATAAGTTTCTGGTTTAAATAAATACTGCTGTTTACAACTTTTTATACATCAATAAATCCTTATACTATCACTGTCAAACATTAAAACATTAAGCAGCAAAATCTGTTTTCAAAAATAAACAGTAATAATTAGTGCTGTTTGATTACCATTGGCCAGCATATTACTAAGATATACAATATATTTAAGTATGTATCTATGGAAAAAAGTAAGAGACCACTTGACAATTCTGTTTTCTGGTATTTACTGGATTTATTAAATATAGGTTTGAATAAAATGTTATATTAATTTCTTTCAAATGTTAAAAAAAATTTAATTTAAAGCGTTTTTTTAATAAAATGTACAGTTGGTCAGAATAACTGGTGGTCAGTTTGTAAGGTTTTTTTCTATAGCTTTAACCACACACATATTCGACCAAATAAATAAGAGACTTCTTTAAAAACAATAAAGAAAAGTTTTCTAATTTTGGTTTAAGCAGCACTCCAACTAATTCTACAATTCCCCTAGAATTAAACTTAGCTTAGCATAAATATTTGAATCATTTTAGTCTATTAGCAACTCGCTCAAAAAGAATTTTCCTATTTAAAGCTTGACTCTTCTATAGTTACATTGTGTACGAAGACCGATGGAAAGTTGCTATTTTCAAGGCCAATTTATCTAGGAACTAACTATTCAATGATTTATGCTAAGCTAAGCTCCCGCCAGACATGGAGATTGGTTAAATGGATATGAAAAATGGTAAAACTTACTCATAAAACTGTTTAACACTAGGAAAGTTGTATAAAAAAGTGGAGTGTTCCTTTAAACAACCGTGTAGTCAGTCTCTTTCCCGGAGCAGTGTTCATCTAGATGAGAGTTTTTAATCCATTCAGCTGATCTCCAGGTCTGTCAGGAGCACTTTTAGCTTAGCTTAGCATAAATCATTGAATCGAATTAGACTATTAGCCACTCGCCCAAAGTTTTGGTTATTTTCCTATTATAGCTTGACTTTTCTGTTGCTTGATGTAGGCCTATAAGACTAACAGAAAATGTTTCTACTTTTAAGGACAAGGAACTAACTATTCAATAATTTATGCTAAGCTAAGCTAAAAAAGCTTTCGCCAGAC
>CAIGQW010051661.1:0-10099 GCA_903798125.1 Danio choprae
TTTAAAGTGCTATATTGTCTGGGTTGGTGTTGTATATTACGCGAAAAACACCTTGTAATAAACTGCCAGTACATTTACTGTTATTTTACAGACTTATTTCTCTATATATTATCTCTTATTATTATGTCAAATGGCTAAAATGTCAATAAGTCACTTCGTTTAACTGTAGAATTGAATTTTCAACATCAAAAGTCGACAGAGCAGAGATCAACATCCCATAATGCAACTCACAACCATTAAATAAACAAGAAACACTTATTTAACAGATGTTGTTTTTACTGTGTAGAAGAGGAAATATCAATATCCAATGGGTAGAGGGAAAAAATTCTAACAAAACATTAATATTAATATCATCATTCGAAAAGCAAAGATAACTAGTTTATGTAACTTAACTATTTTCAACTATTATAACTATATTTTAAGTACACGTTATTAGTGTTGTCACGATACTATAATTCAATACAAATCAGTACTGAAATTTTGACGTCCATCTCTCGCTAACATTTGAGCGCTGTTGAGCACGTTCTTAAACAGCGCCGATTTGCCATTGTGTTCACGTGCTCAACAGAAATGACTGTGATTGGCCGTGAAGATCATCAGTTCACCGAACTCACCGCTGTTTACTGAGTGTAACCACAGATACAGGGACACTGGAGCATTTTAAAGCCGCAAAGATCAGCTGGTTTGTCTATAAGCTGACATACGAGCGATCCGCTGATGAATCGTGGCTTAAAACGTGTGTGATGATTGGCTTAGATAGAGTACATTTCCATTGTTTGCCAATCAGAGGCAGAGTAGGGCGGGTGTTCACACAAGCACACACACACACACACAGTCAGCGGCACACACCAACCACCAGGAGTCAGAACGATGGCAAATCCAACAAGTTTAAAGGTAGCGTTTGCAAACTGGAAATATAAGCACTACTTTTCCCTCGTTGAGGTGAAAGGCAGGAAAGTTAATGTATCGTGCAACTTATGCCCAGGAAAAAAAGAGAGTCTCTGTGTTGTTGACGAGTGATTGTAATCTAATGAAGCGCCTCACATCGTCACATGCCGCCACAACATTAGTGGCTACACAGGTAATAACGTGAGCTCTGCTACCAGAGGAGGAGACCAAGCCACGACGTCAAAGCAAAAAAACCTTAATTTTCCTCCATCGCAAACACTTAAACACAATAATATCTAGCTATATAGCTAAGGACATGCTGTCATTGTCTTTCACATTATCCCACAACAACATTAAGATAGTGTAGATTAGCGTACAGTGTTTCATATTTATTGTATAGTCATTTGACAATTTCCTTTTTATTTAAAGTAACGCAATAGCTACTTCCCCAGGTAATTAGTTACTTTTATAATTATGTAGCTCACTTACTATTTGTAAGAAGAGTAACTATAACTAATTACTCTTTTAAAGGCACGTCCCCAACACTGGTGATGACTAAAAATGACACGGTTGCATTAAAACACACAGTTCAGCCTGAAATGAAGCAAATAAAGACACTTCTTCTTTGCTTCAGTGTTGGTGTAGAAATCAAACTCGGCAGAGTTGCGCAAAGATGCCCTCGCATGTACATTTATTAATTTCCTTATTTTCGCTCAAAGCATTTCAATACGGTGAAGCTGAAGAGGCCAATTAAGTGCGATCAGCGACACAATGAAAGCAGCACTGAATGTGTCTGAACTCGAAACATCCGCAACATGATCTTTTGATTTTACAGCTTTCCGTCTCTATTCCACCCTTGCGTTTGCTAAAAACTCTTACATCTGGAATCTCTCCTGTTCCCCGTGGCATCACACACACTGCCAACACAAAATGCCAATAGCTCAGTGTGTGTGTGTGTGTGTGTGTGTGTGTGTGTGTGTGTGTGTGTGTGTGTGTATCTGCCGCTCTCTTTAATTTCTACCCCGTGAAATTACCCATCGACCACAAAGAAACATCAGCGTGTGTTTCCAGAAAGCTGTCAGATTTGCGAGCTTTAACCCCTCAGATGTGAAATGGAGACGCAGCTGCGGACGAATCGACGGGAGACTTTCAAGCTTTCATCCAGAATTTACATTTAAAACGTTCCTCGGCACTTTAAGGTCTGCTTGCAGAAGCTCAGCAGGTTGATGTTCATCATTCTGTTATGAGCAACTCCATGCAAATGTCAACCTTGCCATGAAAAAAATTAAGTTTTTACCAAAATAGCCAAACCCTTTCTTTGTTTTTTTGTGTAGGCTTGTGTTTTACAGTACTCTAAATCTACCCTAAAATGTCTGTCAATGTTTTCAAACGATTATATCTGATTTACAATTAAGTAGGGTTGCACAATATATCGTTTTAGCAATGTTATCGCAAGGTGCACATCTGCAATAGTGTTACGATCCTTGGGAGTTGTTTGAATTGTCGCTTTCTCCCTCTCTGTTGTTGTCATTGGTTCTTGCTCTCGCCCAATCAGCTTTTGTTCTGCTATTTCCGCCTTCACAGGTATCTGCTGATTGGATCCCGAGCCTGTCACTCTTCATTGGGGCATTTCCTCGTGGACCACTCTGGCTTCATTCTGCAGACTTTAAATTTTAAAGCTGTTCTGTGCTGTGTGTGCGGGTTTGTGTTGTGTACGGTCGCTCCTGTTCATGTATTATGATTAGTTCCTTCTTTGTGTCTCTGAACTAATACAAACATTCGTAATCTCAATGTGGTATAATAATTGATCATTCCTTATTGGGGAATAGGTTATCAGGTCGCGCGACATATATTTTGCCCGTGGCTGACACGAAAGCTGCACAATGTGGTCCACCATATTTGCTGAATTAGTAGCATGATTGTGTCACATAACTGAAAATGCGTCATCGTTTTCGAAAGCCTCCGTTTTTACGGTCCACACTACGACACGAAAGCGGCGTTTTCTAATGTATCCACTTTGGAGAGCGTTTTCAAGAAGATACGTTTTTGTTTCCTAAAAATGCGTCTGGTGTGCGTGTGGACGGAAGGACAAAACGGAGACAAAAATATGCGTCTTCAAATGAAAACGCATTAGTGTGGACATGGCCTTAGTTTACCCAATTCCCCTATAGCGCATGTGTTTGGACTGGGGGGAAAACCGGAGCCACCGTGTCGCCCAATTAAGTTTGTATTGAACATAAAACAATTAACATGTCGCAAAAAAACCCTGAAGAATTGTGTTGTTTCAGCTCATTTTAAATAAGCAGTTTGAACAAACAGCAAACATCCTTTCTTGAGTGTGACGCAATGCAGTGAATAAAATACAAAAGAAAGAGAGAGAAAAGGTCCTAATATTGATCTGGCTGCCAAAGACAAATGACTTAATCAGTCCGTCCAACATTTTTTAAGTCGAACGTTTTTTGTTTTTTTTTACACTGAAAAAATAATAACATAAATAAAAAACTAAACTAAATATAATAGTTTTAATAACTAAATTCCAATAACTGATTTCTTTTCTCTTTGCCATGATGACAGCACATAATATTAGACTAGATATTCTTCAAGATACTAGTATTCAGCTTAAAGTGACATTTAAAGGCTTCACTAGGTTCATTAAGGTAATTAGGCAAGTCATTGTATAACAGTGGTTTGTTCTGGAGACAATCTGAAACTAATATTGCAGAAGGGGGCGAATAATATTGACCTTAAAATGGCTTTAAATAAATGTAAAACTGCTTTTATTCTAGCCGAAATAAAACAAATAAGACTTTCTCCAGAAGAACAAATATTATAGGAAATACTGTGAGAAATTCCTGAATCTGTTCAACATCATCTGGGAAATATTTGACAAAGAAAGAAAACGATTCTAATAATCTTGACTTCAACTGCGCTTACAATAACTCTGTGTTGCTTATTTACATGCTATTGCTGACGTTGAGATACAGCTAACGATTATTAATTGAAGAAAATAAAGCTGAAAACTGAATAAATAAGCTTATAAGTTTTTCCGCCAATGCCGATAACCTGTAGAAATGTTTCTGACACACCAAGTTTAAAATATCTGCTGGACAACTGTAGCATAAGCCCTTTTAAGAGCCCAGAGAAACTGGAAAGAGACATTTGTCTGAGCTTTAAAACAAGGGTGTCCGATTGCAGAGTTTGACGTACAGCAGAGGGGGAGAGATATGATGAATTTATAGGGTTTCAAAAAAAAAAGGCTAAAGAAAAAGAAAGAGTGAAGTGCTGGAAGGAGGAAGAAGAAGAAGAAGAAGAAAAAAAGCGATGGGTTGTCACTGAGAATGGGCTCTTTTTCCATTGCAGTCAGCCATTTATAATGAGTTTGGCTGCTCTGGTCAGAGTCAGTGGGCTGCAGGAATGAGAGAGCGTCAGACAGCGGCAGAATCCACCTCACAATCTCAAACATGCAAACCCAGTCCAGGCTAGGGCTGCACGATATATCCTTTCGGCATCGATACCACAATGTGATCATTCGCAATAGTCACATTGCAGGATATGCAATGTTGAGTCTGGATTATAATCGATTATCTGCATGTTTTTTCAGGCCTGTGACTGTGAGGTTTGTAAAAGCATTGAAGCATAAGGACTTGTACTGTCTGTAACCTTAATAATGATTAATATTATTGGACTATTTATAAGAAGACTATGTAGTATAATACTGTATATATAGTGTTAGACTCCTTGTAAAACAATAAAACTGTTTATTTTATTTGTATCTTTTTCTTCTATTGTATTTATCTGTGATTGTGCTTGTTTATTATATTTAATGCATGATTCACTCCTCTACAAAATCATCCCAACCCATCTAAAATGATCAATTTTTTCCAAATACAGATATTCAAGTCATTCATTCATTTTCCTTCGGCTTAGTCCCTTTATTAATCTGGGGTCGCCACAGCGGAATGAACCGCCAACTTATCCAGCATATGTTTTATGCAGTGGATGCCCTTCCACCTGCAACCCATCACTGGGAAACACCCATACACACACATTCACACATACACTATGGACAATTTAGTTCATCAATTCACCTATAGAGCATGTGTTTGGAGCTGAATCAATGGCTGCAATCTTTACAGAAATGTGAACATTAACGATCCAATGAAATGAGCTCAGTGGTTAGCACTGTGGCCTCACAGCAAGAAGGTCGCTGGTTCAAATCCAGGCTGGGTCAGTTTGCATGTTCTCCCCGTGTTGGCGTGGGTCTCATTAGCATAGGACATTATTATAGCATAGGTCTTGTTTTTCAATCTGCTGTTATGCTGACACGCAGGCATGTGTAGCTCCGCCCTCTTCTGAAAAGAGCACAATCTCATTTGCATTTAAAGTGACAGTCACCAAAACAGCACAATTAGAGTCAAAGCCTAAAAGGGTCAGTTTCAGAGAGTTTGAAACATTATTTGTGTCGTATTTTGGGATGAAACTTCACACACACACTCTAGAGACATGTAAAAAGGGGCATAATAGGTGCCCTTTAATGTTAGCCGGTCATCATTAACTTGAAGTAAAAAACCATTCTTCAATGGAAACGTTTCAATGAATTTTTACAACTGAAATCTGCATTTATTAATCTTTAACAAACACAATGAACAGTATTTCAGTTTTTAATGTTAACATAGATGAGGAAATACTGTAAATAATAAGGGTAGTTAAGCTTAGTCAGTCCACTAACTAGTGTTTGCGGCTGAAGTCTGAAGTGTGAAGTGAAGCGTAAAGTCTTTTGTAATTGATTAACACATATTAATATGAAAACACTCACACACAATGCTGAATTAGGGTCAGTCTTAAAAAAAGTAAGGTTAGTCAGTGTTTGTCAGCTTCAGTACTTTATTCATGCAATACGTGAAAGAGAATAAAATCGACACTTCCTGATAAACTGGCACCAAATATCAAAAGTAAGTAGCTTTGTGCGGTATAGGAGAAGCCACAGACTTTTTTGAAGCGCATGTTGGAATTTATTCAGTGAACATGTTTCCATCGCATAGATTATGCAAATCTTTTCTTATCAGATCTCAACTCAGTTGTGTGCATACGTTTTTACCTAATACTCTATTACCACCACACATCATCAATACTGATCATTTAGACAAATACACTGGAATATTTCTAGCATTTGATTCACATTTCTCTTCCTCTCAGATGTCCTCATCTGAACTTTCTTCACTAATTCTGTCAGTTTGCAGCAGTTTTTGGCAGTAACTATGTTTTTACCATGTTTTTACTCCTCAATGGTGTGTGTTTGAGTGTTTTCCAGCTGCTCAGTCACTGCCGTATGCGGGATACACAGAGAGAGAGAGAGAGAGAGAGAGAGAGAGAGAGAGAGAGAGAGAGAGAGAGAGGGATCTGACAGGCCAAAACACAGCAGAGGGAAAATAAGACCACCCAGAGAGACACTCTGACAGCAGCCATGCGTCAGCAAACCTGACACACACACACACACACACACACACACACACACACACACACACACACACACACACACACACACACACACACACACACACACACACACACACACACACACACACACACACACACACACACACACACACACACACACACACACATACACAGAGAGAGAGAGAGAACACACACATGCACGCGCACACACACGCACAAACACAGAGAGACAGTGAAAGACACACACAGAGTGAGAGACAACATGCACACACAGACAAACACACATATATACACAGACACAATAGACGTGTACAGACACACACAGAAAGACAGACAGTCACACAAATACACACATGCACGCGCACACACACACAACTACCCAACACAGACACACAAACACACACACACCTAGACAATACGCGCGCACACACACACACACGCAGAGGCAAAAATCCCACACACACACACACACACACACTACTTACACACACACACACACACACACACGAACACGCGCAGAGACTGACACAGACAGACGTAAGTACACACAAAATCACACACACTAACACACACACTTAGACTAATACGTACACAGACACAAACAGAGAAACACTTGCAAAAATCACACACATACACACTACTTACAACGTACAAAAACATATATATATATATATACACACATACATATACACACTCACACACACACACACACGTGGTCAATGTGCATGAACTATTCATTGATTGAATTGAAAGAAATATAGGTTGAAAGTACAGATTTCGGTCACTCTCTCTTCCACACAAACACATGCATTTCACAGACGTCCCCCATGCATGTTTCCAGCTGAACATCCTGTCCTGAAGGAGAAGAAGAAGAGCCATGTTTTCTTCAAGGGTCACTTGTTTTCTTGTAGACGAAACTCTTTTCACAAAGAAGCCGTTGTCTGAGCTGAACTACGGCTCATAGGTCACAACTGCGATTTCAAGACGTCTCCACTTCCTTCCTTCTGTCTGCCTGTTGCTAATCAGTATTATTACTATCACTAATTATATTAACTTGCTCACCAACGTTTAGTCCTGGTTGTGAAAGGGTAACATCTCAAACGTGGAACAATTGAGGTGCAACAAACACTAGCAGATCACGCAGGAAAACTTGTTTAAGTCACAATTAAAGCCATTTTTGAGAGATAAATGGTCAACATAAATGACGAAAATAAAAACATTTATTAAAAAATGGACAAATATGTATAACTGATCAAATATTTCAATGATAAAGCATTATAAAATAAATGTTAAAATATTATTAAATATATTATATATATATTTTTAATATTACAATACTAAATATATCTTATTTAGTATTATATAAAATAAGACAAAATATACAAACATATTTTATATACAACATTTATATACAAAAATTCTCTAAAATAATTATATAATTATATATAAGAAAAGACACAAAATCCAACAACAATGATGGAATTTTTTTGATAAAAAATAAAACATAAAAATATATATAGAAATTATCAAATATATAAAATATAAAAGAATATGAAAAAAAATTTAATATAACAATTTAGAAAAATATTAAAATACTAAATATATCATCTGCTAAAAAATAAATAAAATCCAACAAAAATAATGCAAATAAAAACATATATTAAAAAAGGAAGAAAAAAAAAAGCTTTAAAATATATATATAAATGATTAAATATATAAATTATAAAATTAAATAAATTAAAACATTCTATTAAATATATCATATAATTAAAAAAAATGTTAAAATACTAGATAAAATCCAGCAAAAATATTGCAAATAAAAGACAAATATTTAAAAACTTACAACATAAAAATATTTAAATGATCAAATATATGAATTATAAAATAATATAAAATCAATTAAAATATATATTTTAAATATAAGTTACAAAAATATTAAAATACTAAATATATCATCTATTAAAAAAAAAATCTAATAAAAATAATGCAAATAAAAACATGTTTTAAAAAAGGAAAAAATAAATAAAACATACATAATAAAATTATATAAATTATCTATATAAATAATATACATTTAAAACATACTATTAAATATATCATAGAATATTTTAATACATACATAAAATACATCATTTATTAAAAATATATTTAAAATCCAACAAAAATTTATTCATATTAAAAGATTTAAAATATACATCAAATAATATAAAAATAAAATAAAAAAACTCAACAAAAATAATGCAAATTAAAACACTTTAAAGGGAAAAAATGAAATATTTAAATGATCAAATATTCTTAAATGTCATTTCATTTTAAAAATATTAAAATACTAAATATATCATCAAATAAAAAAAATTATAAAATCAAACAAAAATAATGCAAATAAAAACACATTAAAAAGGGAAAAATAAATAAAACATACAAAATAAAAAATATAAATTATCAAATGTATAAATTATAAAATAATATAAATATAAATTTAAAAAATATTAAAATACACAATATATCATCTAATTAAAAAAATCCACCAAAAATGTAAACTACTATCACTGTCCATCCAATCATTCCATCCATCCATCTATCGTTATCCATCTTCCCATCCATCATCTAACACTCCATCCATCGTTTTATCCATCTTTCCATACATTACCCATCCTATCATTCCATCCATCAATTGACCATTCTCTATCTTCCCATCCATCACTCCATCCATCCATAGTTCTATGACACCATCCAATTGGAAAGGTCAGATTACTAAATACAAATACATTAATAAAACTACACAAGTGGTAATCAATCAGTTGACATCAATATAATCGACACAATCAAACAATGCAAATTAAAAAAACTCATAAGGCTGTATTCTATCCTTTATTACTATTATTACCCAGATTTGATTGAACCACAGCACTGCAGGTTTTCCCAGGCCAGCGCAGCAAGACATCAGTGTGTGTGTGTGTGTGTGTGTGTGTGTGTGTGTGTGTGTGTAGCTTCAGTCGTCTTCAAAAGACTCTGATGAACAATGATCTGAACTATCAACGTTTCCCTCAATACATGTTCAGCATCAGTTTCAATCAGCAGTCAATCTCCTCAAAGACAAACACATTACACACTCACACACATCAGTTCTCAGGACCCTGAATG
Organism: Danio choprae; assembly: GCA_903798125.1. Lineage (NCBI taxonomy): Eukaryota > Metazoa > Chordata > Actinopteri > Cypriniformes > Danionidae > Danio > Danio choprae. The sequence goes on from CAIGQW010051661.1 coordinate 9,490, forward strand.
ACCTCATTTGATCATCTTCTGTGCAGGATTTGCAGCGATGCTTTAATCCAGCACCACTGCTTCAGTTCAGGCATAGACTGATAAACCTGATGCTGCAATGAAAAATACTGCAGAATAAATGGATACCTGTGAGGTAATGTCTACCGCTTAGACTGATTATATATAGTACCCATCCCTCCCTCCCTCCATCCATAGATAGATAGAAGGATGAATGGATACCATCTATCTGTCACTCCATCAATCCATAGTAACATGCCATCTATCCACCCATTACTAGATTCATCCATTCACTACCCCAACATATCATTCTATCTATCCCTCCAACTATACATAGTATCTCTCCATCTATCCAGAAATCATATCATTCCATCTATCCCTCCAACTATCCATAATATCTCTCCATCCATCCATCCATCCATCCATCCATCCATCTATTGTATCCAATCTGTCCATCGATGGATGTATCTCTATCTATCCATCCATCGCTGTCTATCTTCCCATCCATCATCTAACGCTCCATCCATCTATGCATCATCCATCCATCCACGGTTTTATCCATCTTCCCATACATCAACTCTATCCATGCAATCCCTCCATCCACCCATCTATC
>CAIGQW010051664.1:0-14698 GCA_903798125.1 Danio choprae
ACACACACACACACACACACACACACACACACACACACAAATACGTCTCTGGTTTTCATTTCCACCACAGCGTCACTAATACTATTTTGGTCCTAAACATTTTAGCAAAAAAATTATTATGGATAGTCATAAAAAAATAATAAAAAAATATTACAATTATACACTTTTAAATTAATAAATAATTACAATTATCTTGTATTTAGCTTAATCTACTTAAAATGCAAAAGCGCAATTGAGGTCTTATATTGTAGTAACATAAAAAACTTGCTTCATAATACAAAAATCATTACCAAGTCTCATAAGTCCTTATAAAAAGTTAGAAGTTACAATTGTGACATTGCATAACAGGGATGACATCTGTTGATTTGGGGTTTAAAGAATGCTTATGCACAAATGCTTATCTAAAAAGCTTTATGTGCATACACAAATATATAAAAAAGAAAAGCAATGACCTAATGCTTCTGTCAACAATATCTAACATGAAAGAAATGTAAAAAAATCTGCAGAAGTTTAAAGTGAAAAAAATATCTTGTGTTTACCAGGATGGCGTGATGAGGAACAAAAACAAAACAGACTTTGAGTCTGAAAGACTTGTAATTAAAAAAAAGTGTCCATATGTAGAACAGCAGTGATTATCTTGTTTGTCTGCTTGTAGTTTCAAGAACAAGACCAGACAAGCAGTTTAGCAGTCAATCTCAGAGGCTTGTTTGAATTGACAGGCAAAAACCACAGTGATTTTAGAGACTGAGATTTAGAAATTGTTGACCCGGTTAACACCGGGAAGGGTATTAAAATTGAGAAGATTGCAATTGGGTTTATCTGACGTAAAGAAACATCTGAAAATCTGAAAAACAAGAGTTGTCTCATTCATAGAGTCTGTCAAAAAAAGAGTGGTAAGCCACTCAATGTCTAAATGTCAAACAAATAAATACATTTTGGGGTCACTGTATGTTAATTCACTGCTGTAATTCATGCAGTCATACACCTTTGAAAACCAGCATCTGTGCCACCATGTCAGCCTCTAAATCACTTTACTTTTGCCTCACGCAACACCCTATTTTCGTCACTTTTCCACTTTCAGGTGGACAGCTGTTTTTCTTCTTTACCATTAGCAACAGTCAACAGTAAATGGTTACCTTCCAAAGCCCCTGATTTCACAGTCTTTGTGCGTCTGTGGCGTCATGCCACGAAAATAAAACCCCTTTCTCTTTGCTCCGTACAGCCTGGCATATTCCTTCAGCTTCCTACCCCGAGAAACACTTTACTGCATATTTTCAACACGTCAACGTAACGCACCTTTTGTGACACGAATGACGGAAATTATAATCTTTCAGTTAAATGTAGCTATCCATCAAAAGACTCTTTACTTACGCAAGAGACTTATGATTGTTGTTTGCATTTGAATTATTACTACGTTGACTACTTTGACATAGTCTCTTAATGTAAATAAAGAAATGCAAAATGCCATCTAATTAAATTTGAATAATAAAAAAACGACTGAATGAAAAGTCCCACATTTATCAGCAAGCTATGGACACATGCAAGCAACATTTCCTCTCTGTTTTGTGTTATGCTTCAAAAATAAATCTATTATAATACAACACACTTTAATTAAAAGTTTTGAACAAGAAACTTCTATAAATTCTGTCTGAAAATGCTAATAGTAACAAAACAGTCATTTCACAGTGTTAAATAGTTTTTTTTTACAACAAAATCTTACATTTTTACATTTCAAGAGTAAATTTTTTTGCTTGTAACTGCTAGTTTGTTCTAGGTCAAAGGATCAACGAGAATGGATTTATGCTACACACCTGGGTGAATGTCATGAAGCCTGTACAGACACATTTAGGCCATAATTCAGCTGAAAATCACAGAAGGAAAATGTGAAATATTTGTATAAGTAAAGCCTATTGACATTTAGGACCATTATGCCATAATTTTACAGACAATTAATAATATTTACTCAACAACACTGCAATGAGCCATAGTGCTTTAGAGTGAAACAGAATAATACTATTATTTCTTTAAATATACATAAATTAAGCAATAACAAGCATAATGTCATGCCGTACTATTTAATGAATAAGTATTTTCAAAAACGTATAAATATAAAGTATATAATTTTCTGTATTACAATTTTCCAATGTATATGATAAGTATGTCACTATGCAAACAAGCAAATAAATAAATAAATAAATAAATAAATAAATAAATGAGTCATAAATATAGCCCTATATTCAATAATAGCAAAATATTAATTTATTTTACAATAATGATTTTGGATTTTTTTCATGTAAAGAATATATTTTGGACATAAATGATCGAAAAACTTATCATAAATGATCGATCTGTCTGAGATTTTGATATGGATAACAAAAGATTATGACTTTTCAGCAGTATTATGCAAATTGTAAGACTCTGTTAGCCATTTGACATCTGATTTAGCATTTGAACTCTGAAACAATGACATGTGACATCCAACCCAACAAGTGGAGTACAAAATAAATAAAAAACTACTGGTATTTGTATACATTAAATGGCATTTAGCCACTGTATGCTTCTAAATATCTGTCATTCATGAGTGCCCTATTATGAATTTGCATCCAGGCCGCCTCACCCAGAGCCACAAGTTTATAAAGTTTATGCTGAGGTCTTATCTGAATGCAACAGATGGTTTAGTCTGTTTGATCTACCTTAAAACCACCTGTAAAGCCTGTGATAAGGTGTGTTAGGGGGGGAAAAGAGAAAACTTCTTGGCCTTACTCTACACAAGGGCCCCTTCTGTTTGCCAAGACTTATGCAAAACCAAAGCATGTTGAATGTTTTTGGTCATGAAAACATTATGCTTTAACTACTAAAACCGCAAAAAAAGACATCCTATCTTGCTCTCCATCTGCCTCTCGTTCTCCTTTATTCATTCAGATTCTCTCCTCTTCTTTCTCTCTCTCTCTCTCTCTCTCTCTCTCTCTCTCTCTCTCTCTCTCTCTCTCTCTCTCTCTCTCTCTCACTTTCGTCTTCATAACAGGACATTTGCTCTCACTTACAGGCGGCAGTGCACTTCCTCTCAAGGGCAAGAGAGGTGTGAGAGAATGAAGTGCTCAGAAAGAGAGAGAGAGAGAGCACCGAAAGCATGCTGTTAGCACCCTGTGTCATGGTTTGCCTCCCCTTAGGCTTAATTTAGACTTCACACACAATTCAGATGTCAGTAGCGCGCAGAAAAAAAAGAGGAACTTTTAACCCCAGCAAGGCCTCATGTGACAGCACACAGGTAGAGGTTAACCGATGACCGAATGACTCCTTTATATCCGAGTAGCGGTGGGGCATATGGGGCAGACATTGCACAGACGTCGCACAGACGTTGCGTGGACGTTGCTGAATGAGTTCCCTTGTCATGGTGTTGTTATACAGCGTGATAACAGCATGACAGTTCGCACACTCACTGTGTTTATTAATGAGGCCCTCTTGAACAGGCCCTTATGACCTGCTGACATGCAGACAGACACGCAGTCTCCAAAAATCCACCAATGTTGTCATAAACTTATATGACCGAGGGGTAACTTTGTGGAAGGTTGCATCCTTTCATTTCTGACTATGGAAATACTATGGAAGGTAATATTTAATTTGAAAGTTTTCATACTAAATATGTCAATTTTAACGATGTAAACTTAAATCGGCTTTGCAAAATTGCATAGAAATAGTAAATATTACTAAAAACGTTCACTGTTTACTGTGACTTTACTTAAATATCTAGTGCAATAACACTTACAGTAAATAACCTTTAATTAATTTAAACCTTGCCCAAGTGTATTCATAGAACAAAAGAAAAGCAAATCCATCATCTTTCAGACACGATCAGTTTATGAAAATTAGACACAACTGCCAGAAACAGATTTTAAAAAGGCTTTATAATAAAACTATCAAAATAGCTTAGAGATAGCTGCTTGCCTGTAGGTTTTTATACAATTATTTTACCTTAGACATAAAAAACTGTTAATTTATTACAATTTAATTACTATGTACTATGTAATGACATATTTAAAGGGATATTTCACCCAAAAATAAAAAATATTCTGCCATAATTTACTCCTCCTTTACTTGTTTCAAAAGAAAGTTAGAATAGCCATAGACTTCAATAGTATTTTTTGTTCCTATAATGGATGTAAATGGCTGCTTTTTCCAACATTCTTCAGAAAATCTTGTTTTGTGTTTAACAGAAGAATGAAATTCATAAATGTTTAAAACCACCTGAGTGTGAGTAAATATTAAGGAAAGTTTCCTTTTAAAGCTGCCTAATCTTAAAACAAAATGCAAGTTTTATATTTATACAACATCAATTATGCATTTTTGCTTTGGTAATTTAAAAATAATCCCTGTTTTGTAGTTCAATTGTGGCAATATTTTTATGTTTTTCTCATTTTCACATTTTAAATTAGAGATGAGAAAACTACACTCATCAAATTATCCAAATATTTAATTAGCAAACAAATGTGAAGTTAAAATGACAGGTGTCAATTCTGAGCAAACGCACAATTCCAAGTTCACATATGCTCCATGAATATAGTAAACAGTAGTATCTTTTCTCAAATTCTGCATACTATAAAGCCCAAGGCCACATTTACAGACCGCTTTCATTACATAAAAACGCACCAAGAAGATGTGGCTCTCACAAACACATTTATTTTCAGTCACAACCCACTGTGATGATACGACATCAAGGAGCGCAAGTCCTCTTCAGCTCCGTGTCACTGCACAACTGGTTCAAGAGTGCAGGGTAATAGAGGGATGATCTGTATGATAAACACAGTTTGTAGGTGCTCGAAAACACTTTGTACACATCCATGCACGCAAACACACACAAAGGCATCAGGACAGAGTCAAATAACTCCCTCTATCAGATTCTCTCATCATATTCTGTGATTCTCTACTCTCTAAAGAGGCCTCCAAATAGACCCATCACAACTCCATAACCATCCAGTTCCCCGTCATCACAAACACAATCAAACACACGCTTCTTCTCAAAAAAGATTCAGATTCATAGCTAACCCAGCTCCTCTGCACATATGCACACCAGGAAAAACAGCACATAATAGGGAGAGTGCTACTGGTACATTCTGACAGCTGATCTTCTCAAAGCTATCCTACCAATCGTTTATATAAAAAATAAACAAATAGTACAAAAAATGAATACATTTTCAATGTATTGATTCAATTAAAAGTGTAAAAACATTTTTGTTAACTACACTTTATTACATAAATTGCATAATAAATGTATTTTTGTCAATTTAAAGTGGTTTACTTTTTTAACATGTCTTCCAAAAGTATTGAATAGTATAATATATATTGAAAATATTTTAAAATGTAGCTAAATGTCACAAAATAAAACATTCATATGTATTTGTATTAATGTGTTATTGATAGTAACTGGAGTCCTGCCTTCAGTTTCACAAAAGAGTTAACTTTACTTTTCCCAGCAGAGTTTAGCATGCAAACTTTCAGCAAAAGCACAGCAAGCTGTCAAGATGTTATTTAGAACGACGATATTGAAAAATACTCCGATAAAAATATATAAATAAATATTCTGTCTATTAAAATCTAATTTAAAACATATTTTTAATATAAAATGTACTAATATAAAATCTATTTCAATGACTAAAAGTACTTTTTTATTTTTATTTTTTATATTTCCCAAGTGACTTTTTTCAACACACATAGTTTTTAATTACCAATTTCTAATAATATTTATTTTGTCTTTGCCATGATCAAAGTATGTAATATTTTACAATATAATAGAATTCAGCTATAAGTGCAATTTAAAGGATAATTAGGTTAACTATGCAAGTTACAGTAGGTTTATAAGGCAAGTCACTGGACAGTAGCCAATCGAAAATAATTTCTTAAGGGAGCTTTTTTTAAAAATATTTTTTATTATATTTAAAAGAAATACAACATCTTTTAGAAGAAAACTATAATAGGACATATTGCAAAAAAAATCATTGCTTTGCTAAACATTGTTTGGGAAGTATTAGAAAATATATGTAAACAAAACTACATAAATTACCAAAGTTTGCTAATCTGATCCAAAGACACTTAACCCTTTGAGCAGTACAGTCTATTTGAACATTTACTTATTTCTGTGCCCCTAAGAGTACCGTCCCAAATGTGGGATTTAGAATGTACAGAATTTAGAATGCAAATGGCAGAATTCCAATCGGTCTTCCTAATTGAAACTTAATGTGTCGCCATGGAAACTAAAATGAAATGTGGTGTAAAGTTCTAAAGCCACTAAAAAACTCTCTCCAGGGAGACCATTGAGATATTCTAAACTTACCAGTGAAAAGTTCAAAATAACCAATCAATTAATCAATCATTCATTCATTCATTTTCATTTCGGCTTAGTCCCTTTATTAATCTAGGGTCGCCACAGCGGAATGAACCACCAACTTATCTAGCATATGTTTTACGCAGCGGATGCCCTTCCTGCTGCAACCCATCACTGGGAAACATCCACACACAGTCATTCACACACATACACTATAGACAATTTAGCCGTCCCAATTCACCTGTACTGCATGTCTTTGGACTTGTGGGGGAAAACGGAGCACCCGGAGGAAACCCATGCGATCACGGGCCAGAGCATGCAAACTCCACACAGAAATGCCAACTGACCCGGCCGAGGCTCGAACCAGCGACCTTCTTGCTGTTAGGCGATCGTGCTACCCACTGCGGCACCGCGCAGCCTTAATCAATCAATATGTGTCATTTAATACATTTTTGCATTTTTTGCATTTTTCATGAAAAAAAGTAGGACAGAACCAGACTTTTTCCATTACAGGGACCGAGTGGCCCCTAAAAACTGGGCGCCCTTACTTATTCCAGTAACACCATCTTAATAGATTACCATCGAGACCAGCTCACTACATCTTGGAATGGCGCTATTGTTTCATAAATGCAAAGGAAAGGAGTGCACTCCACAATATTCATGATAAAATTAGAGAGTAGCCAGAACACATCCACCCTGTTTCACCAAGACCCACCCACTTCATTTCTGGCCTGGATTGTGCTGCACTCAAACCATATGCAGTCAAATAAGAGGTTGTGTTGCTGGCCAGGTTGCCGGACATTGTGTATTCCCTCTCCTCCGCATGTGTGTAAGCCTGTGTGTGTGTTCTCTAGTGAGCAGATCCAGTGAGGGCCGAGCAGAGGGGCGGAGTCAGGACGACCATCAAAAGGTCCATCCACAGTGGAGCTCATTATAGCCTGTACAATTCTCACTCTTACATCTTACATGGGCCAAATCATTCCCGAAATCCTCCGTTACCATACTGTCTCCCTCACACACACACACGGTTTTAAAAAAGACATGTCAGAAGTAAACAAAGCCTGCGTCGGAGCACTAATTAAATAGATGAGCTGTATTAACATAACCTGAATGCCCTGGCCAATTCCACCCCCTTGTATTGCATCCTAACACACACACACATACACATCACATCCTTAATTTTTTTTTTTTTTGTTATGATCCGACCAGCGAGCGGCAATTGTTGGCCGGTGTAATTACCATTAGACCACGGCGGCTGGCTCTTTGATATGGTAATGAAGCTACAACCCCCCCCCCCCCCCCCCCCCCCCCCCCCCCCCCCCCCAACCGCCGCTTCCCCCCGACACACACTCTCCTCTTGTCTGACAATCTACCGAACATGAATTTCAAACAGCCTCCTCAGCACCTGACAAACGGGGCTGAGCTCTGCCGATGACCCACAATGCACTAGGGCACGAGGGTGCCGGTGGAGGGAGGCAAGCAAAGGGTGAAGCAGGCGGCGACACAGATGACGTTATTAGAATGAAGAGGAGGGGGATAAAGACGTGTTCAAATGACAGGTTTGCAGCTTCTGGATTGGACGGGTCAGGTTAAAGCAAGAGTAGAGTCAAAACTACACTGTCAAATCCAGGACGTCTTTCCCACGTCAGCTGATGGAGGTATTTTCAGCTAAATTGCACATCACTTAGCATAAATTCAAGCAGGTTACAGATTGCAACTAAATTGTCGCATTTTGTGACTTTTTTTAATGACCATTTAACGCGCTGTGCATTTCAGTGCAAAGTTCAGTACAGATTTCTCTAAAGCTGCTTTTCCACTATCGGACCGAATGGTTCTCTTAGTCTAAGCGTTCCATTCATGACTGTTTCGTGGATATGGTTTTATTTTCCATGGTGATGCTGATAACCAATCTCTCTGAAATATAATACAAATGCGCAAGTCATTGCCTTGGTAATGTAAGATATGGACGATGATCAGATATTTCCTTTTTTAATATTTACTTTATTGAATAACAAAACAAATAAATAAATACTGTGCTTCTGCTTAGCCAGCTATGGGAAACTGGCAGACAGGCAACAGATCGTGCACAGTCAATGCCACATGCACATGCGCTCTACCAATCCAGCAGGGTTCAGCTTGCCTATTCATGCCTAGATTTCCGGACCGAGAACAGTTTGTAATTGTCTTAAAATATGACTTCCTACTATGCCAATTAAAGCCTGACTTTCATGTGAAGTCTTTTCTTCTACAGTACATTATGACATTAAATTCATGTTTATACAAAAGTCAAGATAATGCTGAAGAACCTTTCTGTAGCGCAATGTAATAGTAATCAGGTGCTTTCTTTACTGCTGCTTTCTCTTTCTTATGTGTTTTTTTGTGAGCACAACCTATTGGTGACTGATAAGGTTATTGATTCTAGGTGTCACCTTGCTGCATGTCTCTAGCCTAAAAAAAAAAAAAATCCTCTTACAATGTCTCTATAATATTTTAATCTCTTAAGCGTGTCTCCAGTCTCCGGGCAAAATTGTAGGTCTAAGCTTAGACGCTTACAAAAAGTGATAGCATGCCTCTTCACAAAAAGCCATGTACTGTAAATTGAGGTGTCACTTATTTGTCATTATGCATCAAAGTTCCATACTTTGATCAAAAACTTTTAATTCCAAGCCAAGGTGATGCTAAACATCAGAGAATAATGCCCCAATAGGCTTTTTAGCTCACACTGCACAAAACAAACAGCCATGTAGGAGCGAATGGCTAGCCTTTACACACAGATACACAAACAAACAGACACACACGCACATACACACACAAACAAACACACAGCAGAGGGAGGCAGGGCGGATCAGAGGGGAGTCCAGATGGACGGAGAGAGCCTCAGTGTCCCCACACCCTCACGTGTCATATGTTGTCCCATCTGTACCATTGCGGCACGGCCCCCCAACCCTAGGGATGCACACACGCACACACTGGCATATACGCACACAGGCATTCCATATCTCTCACCCTATGTCTCCTGGGCATGACACAAACAAACTTCCAGCACCCATTGTGTTCACATGTGACCATTAGATCTGCATACATCTTCCTGCCGTTTACAGACGCTTTGCTCTGGCTGTTCGAGACCTTTAGCGAGGATATCACCTCTGCCCTTCACTTCCAGCTCTCGGCCTATTTAACACTCCGCTGGAGCTCTCCATGCCACAGCGCTCTATTAAATATGCTCTTTGATACGGGCACACACTCTGTAAATGTACGGAGGACTACTTAGAGGTTAATTCCTTTTCAGCTATTCAATTGTTGATGAGAGCTCTCAATATGTTCAGTTTCAGAGCACAGGCAAAGTAAAGAGAGTCATTGAGTAACGCAACTAAAATATCTACATTTAAACAAATGTTCGTACAAAAAAAACACCTATATGCATCTATGGCATGCCTAAAGGCCCTTTTTCTCACACAGCATGATTAAATGGTGCAAATGTATGACGTGCTTATGCTCTTGAATCAAAACAGATCAGGTGTGATCAATTGCGGCACGACAAATTGAGGATTCATTTTTTCTTACCCATTTTGTCAAATTTCCTAATGCATTACCATGCACTGAAATTGGCCATCCAATAGGATTTGAGTTTTAGACTGGTAGCACTATAGTGCAGGGAGTGGTTTTGAAAACCAGTGTAAACACTGAGGTAAAAGTGTTTTGAAGAAGAATATATGTAAAAAGTTTACTGCTGGTGTCTGAGAACAAAAATGTTCTAATAAATCCAATAAACTATGAAGACATTACCAAAAAGATGTTCTGTGGCAAGTAAATGCAATTAGATTGTTCATTCATTCATTTTCTTTTCGGCTTAGTCCCTTTATTAATCTGGGGTCACCACAGCGGAATGAACCGCCAACGTGTCCAGCATATGTTTTACGCAGCGGATGCCCTTCTAGCTGCAGCCCATCATTGGGAAACATCCATACACACTCATTCACACACTAATACACTATGGACAATTTAGCTTACCCAATTCACCTTTAGCGCATGTCTTTGGACTGTGGGGGAAATCGGAGCACCTGGAGGAAACCCAGACCAACATGCAACATGCATGCGGAGAACATGCAACCTCCACACAGACATGCCAACTGACTAAGCAGAGGCTTGAACCAGCGACCTTCTTGCTGTGAGGAGATCGTGCTACCCACTGCGCCACCGTGAGGCCTCAATTAGATTAATAATTTATTAAAGTTGTAAGCATGATAAACAGTGTGTGTTTTTGTTGTAGTATCACACTTTATTTTTACTTTACTGCTGTATAGGGGACAAAGTTCAAGCCAAATGACAACATAGAGAATAAAACGAAAGTAAAAATCAAGATAAGCAGGCAAGTGGGCAGGCTGCAAAAAAAATTAGCATCACCTCATGCAATATATATTTTTTAATTGCAAAAGCACAGTTAATCAGGAAAGCATGTTAGAAAGTGTGCCAAAATAAGGTATTCATTCTTCGTTATACTGTATATAGTTGAAATCCACATCCCTTACATTAACTCGGTTTCCTGCTCGATTGTAAGCAATGCAAGAAAATATATATAAAAAAGCAACCTTTTAAAGAGTAATGTATATTACTCAAGTACACTGAAAAATGAAATATTAAATGGCTTTTCCTATTTGGCTCTTCAATCAAAGTTGAACTTCAGTCCATGGCTTCAAAAACCTGCCATGTTTTTCTTGTATGCAATGTAAACAGACAAAACTCCAGATTTTCACAATTTCTGCCTCAGCTACAAGCTATTAAATGTTTAATTGCACGGCTATAATCTTCGTTTTGAAAAAAAAAAATGCATGGCGCCAACAGAAGTTCTGGTTGTGTTGTTGAGAACACAAGGCCTGTGAGATGAAAGGGAAACATATTCCGGGGGAGAATTCCAGGAGGCACTCAGGAGTTTACTTCTAAATGATCAGCAAGCATGTAACAATACCTCCCACTAATGGAGGTGTTTTGTTAGTTTTAATCCACCTAATTGGCCGGGGTTCAGTATTACCGGCAAAAAGCCGAGAATAATACTACTACCTGTTCTCCTCCTCTCCTTCTGTTCATCTCAAGGAGAAGAAAACCCAAAGGACTAGACATTCTGTTAACCCACAGGAGGAGAAGATTCCCAGAGGGGGCAAGAGAACAAGGAGAGAGAGAGAGAGAGAGAGATAGAGAGAGAGGGGGGGGGGCTTTCTCTCACCTGAGATGAATAGATCAGGTGATGTTTATGTATGATTCTAATTATTTAAAACTCTTGCATTCATGAAAAAGATCATATGCACTGCCTGATTTGCAGAGGAATGCGCTTGAAAACCCATCAATATGTGGAACGAAGCAGGGGTATTAAAAGGAACTGTTCTCTCAAAAGTGAAGAATATTCTGTTTCCATGTCACTCCAAACCCATTTCATTGTTCAACAAAAAAATATATATATATTGATGTGTGTCCATGCTTTAGTTCATCCAAAAATGAACATTTAATGTTGATGTACTAAGACTCAAGATGTAGTTGGCATTTTCTTCAGCAGAACATTAAAGAAGAGCTAAAACCATGGTCCTTGGTGATTCATAAGTTGATTTCTACCGGCGCTTTGGAAAAAAAACCACAAAACAAAACAAAACAAACGATGAATTAGCATTTTAAAAACAACACAAAAAATCCTGCTGACCGGCAATGAAATAACATACTACATTCAAGGTCTTGTCACCGAGTCACAAAAACGCTCTCCAAAACATTTAATAAGCATCAAAAACAGGTTACGCCATATTAAATGTTGTAGTTACATTATTCATAACCATTACTGTGGAAATAAAAGGCGCCTTGTTATTGCTGTATGACTGAGCATTGATTTAGCGTATTTGGATACTAGAACGTTGGAGAGCTCAGGTCATTGAAAAATCTCTCGCTTGGACTATTCCTCCATTTCTCCAGAGGCCTCTTTCGTCCTCTTCTGCCCTGTTCTAACACTCGGCGAACTGAAGCAATTACAAGCCTTGACGGCAAGCCCATATCATATGGAATTGGATTGTATGTAGACGAGCTTTTGGTTGTTTATATGGAAATGCGATTGCCGTGTTGATTAGGGATCTCCGTCCCTGCCCACGCCCTTCATCGCGGCGCCTCGCAGGGGACGCCACAACCTACAAGACACACAAACGCATCGATGTAATTCACTCAAGAGCCTCATTTTTCATAATGAGTGCGTCTTTATGTGGCCTCTGCTGTTTTCACACACTGTGAGCAGTAATGACTGCGTATACATTCACAAGCGCGTTTGCCGCAATTAGCCTGACCGTCGCTCTAGTGAGGGAGTTCAGGTACTGAAGAGAGCCGGAGTGGGGCAGGTCTACAGGGAGGGAGACGTAGGGAATACGGTGGCACTGGGCATACTGAGAGAGAGGCTCAGAAGGGAATTTGGGAGAAGAGTGTGGGACAATCTGTCACGTAATGACAGATGATGTGTTTCACTGAACATTGCGGAAAGAGAGAAGGATTTTTTGAAATCAAGTTGATTAGTTCTATGTTGACTATAGTTGATCTCATAAGTTTAGTTGCAATGTATTGTGACAGCAGGACAGAACTAATTTTTAGTTGCTACATTTATTTAATTAATTTGTTTCATGAATGAGCAACACAACATCATTAATCTTTAAAATCCTTAATCTCGGTTCATTTCCTGACACATAACCGCACAAATTAAAAATAATAGATAGTAGTTAATTAACAAATTAATTAGATTTTTTTCCTGCTTTTGTCAGGAATTACAATTAATTTGATATTTATATTTGATAATTTGATTATTATTTGATTATATTTGATCCCCCTCCAGAAGTATATCAGGCCATAAATTCATGATATCTAATGAATTAGCTAATGTCAGTAAATTTTACGATTGTAGTGTAACCGCAACTTGCAAGAACCAAATATATCTGAACATGAATGTTAATCCAAAAATGAACCACTCCTTTTGGGTTGTGGACATTTGTGATCTTCTACAGTAAGTACATTTAAATCGCACACATAGTATTATCCAAAATTCTTGTGAATGAGCTGGGAAAATAAAAACATAAATAAACAATATTTTACTCCCTAGCACTGATACAATATTCTCAAAGCAAGAATACATTTTCCTCTTATATATTTATTTTAATATTTAACCTTCAAATATTGAAATATTTTTTACATTCTTCATGTTGGGGAAAAAAGGATCACAGCTCTCTTTAAACCTTTGAAAAGGGAAACAAACTGTGACAATAGTTCAACACATAATTATTTCTTTTTAATCAAAATCTCTGAGTGAGCCAATAATATTACTGTGCAAAGCACTGATACTGTGCAAATCAAAGAGAAATAAAGAGATGCAATAAAACATGTTTTAAATGACACGTATGCATATGCTGCCCATACATAGTGCAAATTGGTATGCATGGTTATACAGCATTAAAAATAATTACAAAAAGTTGTTGTATTACTTGCAGTTTATTGGTTTAAAAACTAGCCCATTGGTTTATAGAAAAGCATGTCTCCAATCCTCCTCTGACAGAATCTTTGGTGTCAAAAACATTTCTTGTTTTTAATCCAACAAAAGGATAAAATATATTGAAATAAAGTTCTTTAGATTAAAATTTCTTCACAGTATGAAAAAATAGTTAATTGAAAAACCTTTCAGTAAAAGGTTCTTTTGAGAACCAAAAAAGTTCTATGGCACTACAGTAAAACCACTTTTGGGATCTTCCTGACACCTATTTTTAAGAGTGTGGACACCTCTGTAAAATTGCCAATATTGTGGCTTGTTGGTTAAATTTAATATATGAGAAGCCAAAATCAGAAAGCCTATAACAGACTGTTTTAGAAAGTATTTGACAACTTCAATCCTGCAGTGTAGACATGCAAGCCTTTGCATTTTTATTCACTTACACTCTAAAAAATACTCTTTTGTTTTAACCCAACATTGGGACAAATATATAGCAACCAACCAACCAAATTTGTTTCTTTAAATTAAACTCATAAGAACTAAGTTATCCCAATGTTTGGATTTGTCCATATTTTACCCAATTTGGGTTCAAATAGCCCAGCATTTTTTAGAGTGTACTGTATAAAAGTTCCAAAAAAAAATCTAGGCGACTAAAAAAAAGTAGCAGTTGTTCAAAAACTAATGTCCATCACCATCTCTCCGGTACAGAAGTCCAAGACTTTTCTAAAAATGCTCATATGTCACAATGTCAATCAGAACTGCTTTTCATTTCTTGGCATTACAGACTATGACAGAGTAAACAGGTACTTTGATAGAGAGTACTAGAGACTTCATGTGTTCTGTACACACACACACACACACACACACACACACACACACACACA
>CAIGQW010051669.1:0-10080 GCA_903798125.1 Danio choprae
TCCATCCATCCATCTATTCATCCATCCATCCATCCATCCATCCATCTTTACTACTTTAAGCATCAAACATGCTACAAATTGAACAAACTGAATCTACACTGGAAAATAACAATGATAATAAAGTACCTTAACAAATCAATTTAAATAAACGCTAAATAATGAAATAAATATATTTTTTGGTCAAATTTAAAACCATTAATATCTAGAAAATAATCTAATACTGACACAACCTTAACAGTAGTAGCACAGGCTCAATGCATGTTTATCTTGTCAAAATCTGCATATTTTAAATAAAATTATAATGTATAAAAGCACATTCTACATATATCTGCTCTATTGCGCTTTTAAATAACTAATAAACATATTTTGTTTTCTAAGTTTTAAAACTGGTGCTTCAAACTACAGCGAGTCAATCCTGTCAATCAACTCTCTAAGCCCATCCTCTTTTTATTAATATTCACCCAGTCGACCAATCAGATCGAGAAAAGTCGACGCGACTGTAAGCGCAAGCCCCGCCCATCAACTGTGAACATCATGGCGCCTGTTTGATGCGCACCGAAAACTGAGGCAGAAAACACACCAACTAACGACTAAACTTCGACAATTTCACCGCGAAACAGCGATCTGTTCCCGGTAGCCGCACCCGGTCACCGAAGGGGAGACCCCGGGGAAGTGTTTTCGCCTGTTTACAGCAGGACACGAGGCTTTTGTGTGTGTTTTTATCGTTTATGAACGTCCGTGTGTTTTATGTTTGGATCTCGAGCAGCGCGCGCTTCAGTTTCTCTCTCAGAAACAGAAAACACGCAAAATCACGCAGAAAACCGCAGATTCCCGCGCTTTCTGACTCAAACAGCCGCCAAATCTCACAGTCTTCCTCATTCACACTCTTATCTCGATCTTACCTGCGCTGAAGGTGTTTTTCTGAGTGTTTTAACTTGAGCTTCAGTGTTATTTACCGTCTCTCGCGCACAATGGCAGCGGAAATGCGCCAATCAGCGACTCCCACAATGCACCGCGGCGCTCACCAAAACACGACACATTCTTGCTTCATGATAATTCATATTTACAGATCTCCCAGTCATATTGTCGGACAGTAAACACACCACCGCATGACAGCAGGCACTCGATAAGCTGCTCCTTTATTATTATTATTATAGTAATTAATACTAATATTTGAGTGACACCTAACACACAGCGGTATATTTCAACTCTTAAACACACTTCATAGTCTTAAAAATGAATACTGCAAATGTGTAAATATTAAACATATATTCTGGTGCGTTAAATAAATCACGTTTACCGTGGAACTAATGTGAAATTATCGTTTTATAATTGTTTTAAAAATATAAATGTGTGTACATTCATTTAATTAACCTTTATTTTAACTACACTTATCTATTTAAATATGTTAATTTAGAATAATTATAATCACTTCTCTAAGTTCACTTATTAAAGCAGTTTTTATTGTACATTATTAGACGTGTAACAGTTAAAATAAGCCCTGAACACCAGCTTATTATTCACTATTTTCATAATACAAATATATTTAGTGTTTTTGGCATATTTCTGCTTTTTACGTTAACCAATTTGTTATTTTTTTTCATTTAATTTGTAAAATATTCCATCAAATGTGTATTAAACTGTTAATTTAATGCAGTCAAAGCGATTTTAATCAATTTCTCTTTGAAATATGTTTTGTTATTGTAACCACATCTACTAAAACCACATTTATATTTAATTAATTCAGTTTTAAACAACATTTGTTTAATGATTTTCTTATTTAAATCACATTTTCATTATTAGAGGTGTAATCCTGAGTCAACTAAAGAGCACTACATAACAGTTCAACACCAATTTATTGTCCGATTCCCTATTCGTGTAGTACAAAGATCGTTTTTTAGACTTACACACATACAAAAACAAAGCAAACATAATCACCTCGTGATAAAAACCATGAAAGGGTGTAGAAAAAACCTGAGCGAGTGTCTACCTACATAATCCCTCACTAAACAACTCAAGAAGGAATATATCAAATGGTATAAAACAGGTACAGTCTGTCGTCTGCTGCTACATCATATGCTCATCAATAACATCTAAACAACACAAACATCTAAACCAGAAGCAGGACACGATCCCAGAATGCATCACTGAAATCGCCGATCTGTGCTTCTCAGGGAACACAGAATGGGAATAAATCAAATAAAAAGCACTCAAACGATACATGATGTTTCGCACGCATCCAGTGAGGAGTTTAGCACCTGAAACCAGTCCGTTATATTGAGAATGGAGAGCAGAAATGATGTTCAGTGTCTGTAGTTTATCATCCTGAGAGCCACAGCTCCTGTACTGAGAAGAGGAGGAGCACAAAAACAACAACAACACTAATATAGAGAGAGGAGACACACACACAGAGAGAGAGAGAGAGAGAGAGACTCAGGCTCGTTCTCCGCGGATGCGGCGCGCCAGCTGGATGTCTTTGGGCATGATGGTCACACGCTTGGCATGGATGGCGCACAGGTTAGTGTCCTCAAACAGACCCACCAGATACGCCTCACTGGCCTCCTGAAACACACACACAACACACACACACACACATGAGCCACATGACCACAGAAAATCATGAGTCTGAGATACTGTCATAGTTCATAGTTATTATTAGTGCTGCAGGATACTGGGAAAATCTGCAATATACGATACGATATTTCTTATGATATAATGATTTCCCTGGAAAAAATATGATTATTATTAGCTATGAATCATTCATTTATAATGACATTAAAATAAACAGGTAAAAGATGTTCAGACTAAAATAAACTGTGTTGACATGCAAACATTTGGTCTTTAAAACACTATGAATATGAATGGGGGAATAAATCAATCAAATGTATGTGTGTGACCTGCAGGGCCCCGATGGCGGCGCTCTGGAAGCGCAGGTCGGTCTTGAAGTCCTGTGCGATCTCTCGAACCAGACGCTGGAAGGGAAGCTTGCGGATCAGCAGCTCAGTGGACTTCTGATAACGGCGGATCTCACGCAGAGCCACGGTCCCGGGCCTACACACACACACACACACACACACACACACACACACACACACACACAGTTAGTGCAACTCTGTGTATTACAAACTAGGGCTGCACTATATATAAAAATATTATTATAGTGATAATACTATAATATTTAATATCCATATCGTTATCACCACAATAATATATGCAATATTCATATCATTATCGCAATAATACTATATTTATATCCATTCACCTGTAGCGATGGGGCTTCTTGACTCCTCCTGTAGAGGGCGCACTCTTACGGGCCGCTTTAGTCGCCAGCTGCTTACGAGGAGCTTTTCCTCCAGTCGATTTACGGGCGGTTTGCTTAGTACGGGCCATGCTGACACACACTCACCTGAAAATCAACACACACACGTTTGTTTTTGTGTAAAGTGGGTACATTACATAGGTTTCCATTAATTTTATACTGTCCAAAGCGTATATAGTATTGGCCTAACCCCACCCTACCCCTAAACCCACCATCACAGGAGACTGTGTACAGCTTTACTCTCTGAATAAACTCATTCTGTGTGCTTTATAAGCTGCTGGAGAAATGAGGACGTCAGCAATGTCCTCATATTTCACCTCCTTTTTGTAATACCTGTGTCATACCTATGTCATTATACAGATCTGTGTCCTGACATGTCACAAAAACACGTACACACACACAATTAGCCATCAGATGGTAATTATTATGGTAATTTACTGCATTCATACTTCATGATGATTACATGGGGTCATGCGAGATTATGATTTTATAATGCATAGTTTTTTTATATAAATATTTGTGTATTCATTTTAATATTTCATTTAAGATTGATTAATTTTTTCATTTAAGATTGTTTTCTCCTTAATATTTTAACTATAATTATCTGTTTGAATGTTTTATTATTTTTAATCACTTGTATTTAATTAACATTATCGACTTCATTTGTTTTATTTAAACCCGTTCTTGTTTATAGCAACTTTAATATTTTTAATTCTAATGAATTTGTATTTTATTCAAACCAATTTGTATTTATTTATTTATTTATTTGCATTTGTTATCAAACATATTTGGCCACTTGAGGTACACAGAATATCTGCTAGTACCATTGCTATATGTTATCTCTTAAACTCAAGTCTTTGTGTTGTAAACACGTTTAAACAATAGTATATAGCAGTAAATATTCAATATGTACATCAACAAAAGCATATTGATGGACTATAAGATTCCCCTTTACGATGCTCCACTGCACGGTTAAGTAAGAAGACCAGACAATAGTTCTGAAGTGTATATAGTCAAATCATGCTTCAATAGTAAATATGTGACATAATAAAGCAAAAGTCCCTCCAGAGTTTTGGGTTTAATGGTTTCTGAGATCACAAAGCAAGAATTAAAGCAAATAATCCCATATATAATGAGAAAATCAGTCACAAACTCATTTTAAAGTCATGTCAGGCAACAAATATGAAAGGAAATGTCCCTGCAAAATGCTGGAGGAACTGGACAGCAGTAGAAGTGTACACATGTTGTATTCTGAAAGCTTTTCCGTGTGTTTTTCTAGTGAAGGGGCTCTCTGTGCTGCTCTCGCCGTTTACAAACTGAAGTACTCGGACTCTCCAGTGCATCAGACAAGTTTCTCAGGGATTTTACTGACATCAGTCAATCAGCATGTTCCGCCTATAAACACGCTCTATTCGACTAATCAGGCGTGGCTTCAGCTACTCCGCACCAATCAGCGCTCAGAGTTCCGATCTACGCCCGCCCCTCCGGACAGATGACATAATGGCTGCTTGAAATTTGAGAGAACAGGAAAAATAGCAGTTTAACGCGCTCCGACCAAACCACGCGATTTACCGCGTTATAATCAGCTTAAACCACCTTTACCGTCACAGATCAGAAGCACACACTTATAGCAGCTCACCGAGCAGACAACCGCGGGGGGAAAGTGTGAGAGTGACTTTAATTCATCGAATGAAAGAGAAAGAGAGGGAGCGCGCGCTGACGCAGATCCTCAATCCAGATCGAGGCGCTTTTTCGCGGTTTTACGTCACGATAATGATGATGTTTTTAACCGACCGCTGAGAGATCGACTCCCGACACCGGTACCGGGGCTGTGTGGAGTACGTGGCCGACGTAAACTCACCTGTTGGCGGATAGAGAAGCGTGTTTTATTCCGCTGAAGCGCTTTCTGCTGCTGGAAGAGAGTTTGAGGCGAAATGGCTGATATTTCCCATCATACACTGCGGCTCTGCTCCTCAACACGGTTGTTGCTAGAAGGGATACAGCTGCGTCCGGAAATTAACGAGAATTATTTTAATTATTTATTAAATTACACGTTAATTGTGTTTTATTAAGGTCTACACCCAGCCCCAACCCTCACAGTAATGTAAAAACAGATATTACAGCAAGTATTTATCAAATTGTATTTTATTAACATCCCTACCCCAACTCTAAACCCAACCCTCACAGTAATGTAATTATACTGATAATTAATTATATTATTCATTAAATAACTCATCAAATTGTATTTTATTAACATTACCCCTGCCCTAAACCCAACCCTCACAGTAATGTTACAACAGTAGGCTAATTATTCAGTATTATTCAGTATTATTTATATGATCTTAACAACAGCCTGAAAATTGAAGCTCAAATGTTATTCAAGTTTGTAACCTTCAGAGGAAACTTCAAGCAAAGATCCACCATTTGTATTATGCCATTTTTAATGTCATGTAGGTGTATTGCTTTTGTAGTGCAGCTGTTCTCCACTGAACTCAATTACATTTAGTTGACATTTGCATTATTTTTATTGGGTCTCATTAATGGAAGTCTTCAGGAACAGGGGGAATATCCTTTACATTTTTCTGAACGTCTGAAGGGGTTAAACCTGAAAAACCATGACCGTTTCAGGGTAACAATAGCAGATCCTCAGTTATCCTCAGTATATTCAGTGTGGATTTATTTAAAATGCAGAATTTCTACAGTATTATCCTGTGTAAATCATCAGAGAGTTATTTAGTATATATAGGGCAGCAGTTTATAGGGCACTCGGCGACAGTACTCCCGCCAGGCGTCTCCATGCTTCTTCAGACAGGATTCTTCAATCTCATTGGCTCGTTGCCTCAGTAAATGTAAACACTGCAGCGCCGGCAAATACGGCAAAACACTGGTGAACCCTGGACCACAAGAACAAACCTAGTAAATTATTTATTCACTGGCACAGCTTGGAAGTAACGAATCTAGATTACATATTCAGATTACAAAATTCAAGTACTTGTAATTAGAGTAAACTAATTTTAAAATACTAGTAATCAGATTACAGTTACTTTTTATGGATTACATGGTTACATATTGTTAATTTTCACCGTTTTAGCATTTATATTGTTTCATAATAAATCAATCGCTCATATACATTAGTGATTCTTCATGTTTGCCATGCTTCTATAGTTTAAAGATATATTTTTATTTCTATCAGTCAAAATAGCACAAGATTACTAAATATATGTGACGTCAAATAAGGGTTAGCATAAAAGTAATCCAAAAGTAGTCTGATTATTGTACCATAAATGGGTAATAAAAGTAATCCAAAAGTAGTCAGATTGTTACCCTATATGTGTATTAAAAGTAATCTAAATGTAATCCAAAAGTAGTGAGATTACATTACTATAAATCTATATTAAACATAATATAATTGTAATTCAAAAGTAGTTCATTTACGTTACACTAAATGTAATGATATAATCTAAATGTAATCCAAAAGTACTCTGATTACGTTACCCTAAATATATAATAAATGTAATCTAAATGTAATCCAAAAGTAGTCAGATTACATTACCATAAATGTGTAATAAAAGTAATCTAAATGTAATCCAAAGGTATTCAGATTACATTATCATAAAGTAATCTAAATGTAATCCAAAGGTATTCAGATTACATTATCATAAAGTAATCTAAATGTAATCAAAAAGTTGTTAGAATTCATAACCATAAATGTGTAATTAAAGTCATCTAAATGTAATCCAAAGGTATTCAGATTACACCCTCATAAAAGTAATCTAAATGAAATCCAATAGTAGTCAGATCATTACTCCTAATTGTGTAAAAAAAGTAATCTAAATGTAATCCAAAAGTTAACAGATTATACTACTGACTACACGTTTGGTCATGTAATTTGTAATCAGCAAATGATTACAATTCCTAAGTAATCCAGCCAGCAGTGGGATAAAGTCTGTCAAGATGAATATTCTGACTGTTTTCCGAGCTGCAGGGATTGTTGATAAACACAGGCGTACCGCAGGGCAGACACCAGGCAAACATCATCATCACGTCTCCTAGATAATTAGGGTGACGAACCCATCCGAACCATCCCGACACCAGGAGACTCTTTCCAGACGGGCTGCGGATTGTGTTCAGACCTTCAGGAGAGACAGAGATCACTATTACACACACACACACACACACATCCCATATAAAAATCATATATGACATATTTTATATGTCAAATCCAGAAATAAACGTGTACGTTCTATATGTGATTTGCATATATTGTCATATATCAGATTTCTATGGGATTCTCAGCACTGTTGTGTGCATAAATCATGTTAGGAGTAAATAAAGTTCAGTTGTTGATCTGCATTTGTGTTTATGTGGAACTAACACATCAGATAAACATGATACACATACCAGCATATGCCGGATCGTCTGGATGTTTGCGGAAACCATCTTTCTGCTCGTTGGACAGGTAATAAATCAGGAAGCCGACACCTGTCAGTAGATAATAATCACTACATGATAATCACAGACGTGTAAATGATATTTTAAAGTGTCCTAATATTGTGCTGGAGTCTCCTACAACGGCTTTAAATGCAGCTAAGTTCAGAAAACATTGTAATTTGCAGTTAATATTAGAATAACTTCACAATGAGTTCAATATGAATCAACCTGGAGCTTCAACTCTGTGAGCCCCTCCCCCTTACATAAGCCAACTCTGCTCTGATTGGTCAGCTGGATAAGTCTGTTCTGATTGGGCCTTCTTTTTTTAAACGCAGTGATGTGGGCTGGAATATGCTAATGAGTTGAATTAGATCAGTAGAAGCAAAAGGACAGCTACATTATAAATAAGATATAATAATAATAAGATATAGCATCAAATATAATAGATAACAATATATTATAACTATTAATTATTTTATATATATTATATATAATAAGCAAATAATATATATGTCTAAAACCCATATGAGCTGCTCTTCATCAATACAACCTTTACATTGCAAACAAAATGTTTTAATTATTAAAGTCCTGTAATAATCCTAAACTATTGAACAGGACAAATCATTGAACGTCTCTTTGGGGATTAAGAAATGCTTCTTCTACTGCATATATATTATATATTTATGAACTCATAAGGCTCATCAAATGTGTGGCAAAAGCGTCTTCATTTACATCTGTGTTTGTCAATGTGATGTTTGATTAATGAAGATTATTCTTACCAAACAGCAGGCAGATGGGCACGGTGGACAGGAAGTAGATGTGATTGGGCCTCTGAAGCAGGAAGTAAACAGGAAGATTGGAGAAGAACGGGATCCAGATGAACTCGCCCAGAATCATGATGAAGCCGATGGGCTCTTCTGTGAACTCTTTAGTGGTCAACACTGATCCCTAATCAATATATCAACACATCACACACACACACACACACCAGAGGGGACAGTGTGCAGTCCATCACATACACACACACACACACACACACACACACACACACAGCTCTGCATAACTGACCTCATCGATGAGGAAGTCCAGAATGTAGATGAGCTGAAAGAGAACGACGAGCAGCAGAGAGAGAGAAACAGATCCCTCCATCTCTACAGCTGACAGCAGATACAGCACATCCATCACTGCCTGCACACACACACACACACACACCTGTAAACACTTTATTCAAAACAACCACTCACACACACTCGATTCAAAAGAACCGTTTGCACACACTCGATTTAGAAGAACTGGTTGTATGCGCTAGATTCAGAAGAACCGTTTGCACACACTCAATTCAGAAGAACTGTTTGTACACACTCGATTCAGAAGAACCGTTTGCACACACTCGATTCAGAAGAACCGTTTGCACACACTCGATTCAGAAGAACCATTTGTACACACTGGATTCAGAACAACTGGTTGTATGCGCTAGATTTAGAAGAACTGTTTGCACATACTCCATTCAGAAGAACCATTTGCACACACTCAATTTAAATCAACCGTTTGCACACACTCGATTCAGAAGAACCGTTTGTACACACTAGATTCAAAAGATTTATTTGCACACACTTGATTCAGAAGAGCCGTTTGCACACACTCAATTCAGAAGAACCGTTTGCACACACTTGAATCAAAAGAACCGTTTGCACACACTCGATTCAGAAGAACTGTTTGCACACACTCGATTCAATAGAACTGTTTGCACACACTCGATTCAGAAGAACTGTTTGCACACACTCGATTCAATAGAACTGTTTGCACACACTCTCAATTTAGAAGAACCGTTTGCACACTTGATTCAGAAGGATCGTTTGCACACTTGATTCAGAAGAAGCGTTCACACACACTCACCCAGCCAATGAACCCAATCCTGACCATCAAGAAGTGTTTGACGTCGACGAGGCCGAGACGAGGATCCATTTTCTGGCCCAGAACAAACTGCAGCAGCGGCGTCACTGAAAAACACACACAGATGATGTGTGTGTGTGTGTGTGTGTGTATGTCTTTGTAAGTGAATGTGTAAAAGAGAGGGTGTGTCTATGTATGTGAGTGTGTGTTTGTGACTAACCGTGTGAGAGAGAATGTGTGTCTGTATGTGAGTATGTGCACATGTTATTGTGTGTGATTTCGACTGAATGTGAAAGAGTGTGTGTGTGTGTGTGTGTGTATGTGTGTGCAGTTGTACCTGTGCTCTGGTAGTGTACCTGTGTTGTCGTAGTGTACGTGTGTTTGTGAGTGTGTGTGTACCTGTGTTGTCGTAGTGTACGTGTGTTTGTGAGTGTGTG
>CAIGQW010051673.1:0-13117 GCA_903798125.1 Danio choprae
ATGGATGTTTCCCAGAGATGGGTTGCAGCTGGAAGGGCATCCGCTGCGTAAAACATATGCTGGATAAGTTGGCGGTTCATTCCGCTGTGGCGACCCCAGATTAATAAAGGGACTAAGCCGAAATGAAAATGAATGAATGAATGAAGAATGGAATGACCCAAGGAGAAGGTACTGTATGTATTGTATTTAATACTTTATATTAAAGGCTTTTTTGGTGATGGCAGCTTAAAGACGCCTCTCATATGGAGAATGAAGTCACGTGCATTGCTCAGGTGTGATTTATTCACAGACTTCAACAGAGTGTCAAAATTCGGTGGGTCTCGTCTATCAAATCTGATCTTTGTATTATCTATTGGATTCAGGTCAGGTGATTGGCTGGGCCATTCCACAGCTTGATTTTCTTTCTCTGAAAGCATCTGAGAGTTTCCTTGGCTGTGTTTTGGATCATTGTCTTGCTGAAATGTCCACCCTGGTTTCGTCTTCATCCTCCTGCTAATGTAGATGTTGGACTGAAGCAGCTCATATTCATTTACAATGACAAAGGGCAGAGGGTTGCTGAAGAACTACCCTTCCAGCTGCAACCCATCACTGAGAAACATCCATACACACCCATTCACACACATACACTACGGACAATTTAGCTTACCCAATTCACCTATACCGCATGTGTTTGGACTTGTGTGGGAAACCGGAGCACCCGGAGGAAACCCACGCCAACACAGGGAGAACATGCAAACTCCACACAGAAACGCCAACTGACCCAGCCGAGGCTCGAACCAGCGACCTTCTTGCTGTGAGGCGAACGTGCTACCCACTGCGCCACCGTGAGGCCCTCTATTCAAGCCAAACTAAAAGAAATAACACTTTTCCCAGAATAAGCAAATGTTACAGGAATTGCTGGGAAAATCTCATTGCTCCGTTAAACAACTTGGAAAATATTAAGCAGATTGGTCAAATATTATGATTTCACAGGAGGGCTAATAATTTTGCCTTATGTTCAAAACCATTTGAACAAAATATGGAGCAATACAGGTCTCACAAAAAACTATGAAGAAAAAATAATGGGAAAAGTTTAAAAGTACCCGCAAGGAAAGTATGTGAACAGCCTTGGTTTTAAATCTCCAGGCACAAGTAGATTATGACAGCATGATTGACACGATGCCTTAAAATAACAAAAGCATGGGAGCTGAAATTATGCATTAAGTATGGTCAGAATCCGCAGCTGGCCGATTAATCCCGTGATCTCAGAGAGACATGGAGGCGAGAGGGAGCCCTGGTCGGCAGGCATGAAGGGAACGTCCCGTTAGGCCTCTGGGGTGCACGGTCTGCACCACAACCTAGAGCTCTGACAAAAGGCTTTGGCTTTATTTACCCCGCTCTGTTTTGACAGCAGAGGAGTGCTAAGCATGTCAGACGCCATGACAGGATTGAACTGGATCTTGTGAAGCTCTTCTGGCAGAGCAGGGGGTGGACAGATAAAAAAGACCGAAGTCGATTCGGTTGAAATAAAATGGGATTTCTGCATGGCTGATGTGGAGCGTGAGTGGTGCTCCCAAACAGGTCATGTTAAAGGTTTCGTGCACACCAAAAATGAAAAATTATGCTATTAGTTAGTCATCCCTCCGATCCCAGAGGCTTTCATTTATCTTCAGAACACAAATGAAAGTATTTTAGATGAAATCCGAAAGCTCGCTCATCCCTGTGTTGTGCTGTTGACTCAAATCAAACACTATAGATACACAAAGACAGTTCACTTGCATTAGTATGAATGGGGAAAGTGCAACACTCAATATGGCCACCACAGCAAAGGAAGTCCCGCCTTCTGGTCGAAATAGCCAATCGTCAGTATTTATAGCCATGCGGTTTTGTGGGGGAGGAGTCTGTAAAGATTTGCTTGTTTGCTACGGCAAGACCTGCTGTTTGGCGACTAGTGTGTGCCTGCGTTGATTTTGATCGGAGAAAAAAAACATCACAGCCCATCACTTATCGACTCGTCCAGTGTCGTCCTCCATTTTGTGCTCTGTTATTCTAATGTTTATAACCACACCCTCTGGTTACCATGGAAACAGCCATATAGAGGATGGGCCAATCGTTGCTTAGCTGGAGCTAATAGGCAATTACGTGTTTAATTAATGCTTAATTAATAACTAATTAATGCTTAAGCAACAACAGGCTACTTCAGATTTTATTGCTAAATTTGAAACATGTAATTTAATAGCGAGTTCAGCAAGCATTCATTCATTCAATCATTTTCTTTCAGCTTAGTCCCTTATTTATCAGGGGTCGCCACTGCAGAATGAACCGCCAACTATTCCGGCACATGTTTTGGCATGTATTCCAGCCGCAACCCAGTACTGGGAAACACCCACTCCTACACTCTCACATTAACACACAAACACATACACTACAGTTTAGTTCATCCAATTCACCTATAGCGCATGGGTTTGGACTGGGGAAAGCCGGAGCACCCAGAGGAAACCCGCCCCAACACGGGGAGAACGTACAAACTCCACAGAGAAATGCCAACTGACCCAGCCGGGACTCAAACCAGCGGCCTTCTTGCTGTGAGGTGACAGTGCTTCATTCCGTGGGAATGAAGATATAGACATACAGAGTCTTATTTACAGTTCTCCTGACACACAAAAGTGTTTTTGGAGCTTTGGATGATTGCCGATTACAGACCTCAGTTACAAGTGAAGTGTCCTGGGATGATTTGGCAATGTCATTGGTTCCTTTTACTTTGAGAGTCCCTTCACCATTGCTGTCTATGGAGGATGAGAGCTCTCTGATTTCATCTAAAATACCTTAATTTGTGATCCGAAGCAGAATGAAGGTCTTAGGGCGATGGAGCAAAAATGGAGCAATTAATATCCGATTTGTCTTTTTTTGGGAGGGGGGTATTACCCCTTTTAACTCTTTAAGGCAGTGTTCCCCAACCCTGTTCCTGAAGGCACACCAACAGTACATATTTTTAACCTCTCTCTAATCAAACACACTTGAATCAACTCATCAGAACATTAGAAGAGACTCCAAGACCTGAAGTTAACGGGTCAGATAAGACATCCAAAACATGTACTGTTGGTGTGCCTCCAGGAACACGGTTGGGAAACACTGCTTTAAGGTGTACTCTATGGAAAATAAATGAACCCATTCTTGTGTTAAACTGTGCTCCTGACACCACTCTAAGCAGTTAAAAAAATGTGTTCAGGAGTTACGAACAGGTTTTCCTACACTCTAAAACATCTTCTCAAGCATAATAAAGTCTTGATGTAGATGTAGAACGGCAATCAGCATCATGAGTAATATGATACTTACAAAAAAAGAGGGACGTTTTTGCACTTACGTCATTTGGAATGAGAAGTTCTTGTGATGCCGTCTGGGAGCTGGAGTCAATGCCTGCTAGAAAAGAAAAGAGTGCCGAGTTAACAAACCATAGGAGAACTCGCTGTACAGTACACTAGTTTGTTTGCTTCTATATTCATTCATTCATTTTCATTTCGGCTTAGTCCCTTTATTAATCTGGGGTCGCCACAACGGAATGAACCGCCAACTTATCCAGCATATGTTTTACGCAGCGGATGCCCTTCCAGCTGCAACCCATCTCTGGGAAACATCCATACACACCCATTCACACTCTTACACTACGGACAATTTAGCTTACCCAATCCACCTATAGCGCATGTCTTTGGACTTGTGGGGGAAACCGGAGCACCCGGAGGAAACCGACGCCAACACAGGGAGAACATGCAAACTCCACACAGAAACGCCAACTGACCCAGCCGAGGCTCGAACCAGCGACCTTCTTGCTGTGAGGCGAACGTGCTACCCACTGCGCCACTGTGAGGCGCGCTTCTATATTTTCCTTTATTTTTTTTCCAGTATTTGAGCTCTACATTTGACCGAAGCTACTTTGACCTTAGGTGGTGGAAAGTAATCTCAGGATATATTATTGTCTATTGTATATAATACATATATTATTGTATATGAAAAGAAAATGCACTGTGCATTTGACCTTCTCACATGTGTTTATAGTAAATGGCATCCCGAAGGAAGAACAGGGAAATAATTCCGACTGATTCGACTCTGGTCAACTACCTATTGAGCTGAACGACATAAAAGCCAGGTCTTTACTTTGGGAATTCAGTTTGGTTCTGCGCAGATTACATTCTTTAATGAGCGCTTCGGCTTGGTCAAGGTGCTTTTCTATGATACCCTCCGACCTCATAACCCAATGGCTGCCAGTCCAACTAAACTCTCATAACCACCTTAAGTTACACTAGCTATGTCTCCATCTACATAGTCTTATGCGCCAATATGCACATACATTTTGAAAAACTTTTGATATGATGAGAAAAAAAGTGTGCATAAACTACAATGGAAACACATTTACCGAATATATTCCAGTATGCGCAGCACGGTGGCGCAGTGGGTAGCACAATCGCCTCACAGCAAGAAGGTCGCTGGTTCGAGCCCCGGCTTGGTCAGTTGGCATTTCTGTGTGGAGTTTGCATGTTCTGCCCGTGTTGGCGTGGGTTTCCTCCGGGTGCTCCGGTTTCCCCCACAAGTCCAAAGACATGCGCTATAGGGGAATTGGGTAGACTAAATTGTCCATAGTGTATGAGTGTGAATTGTTGTGTATGGATGTTTCCCAGTGATGGGTTGCAGCTGGAAGGGCATTCATTCATTCATTCATTTTCATCTCGGCTTAGTCCCTTTATTAATCTGGGGTCGCCACAGCGGAATGAACCGCCAACTTATCCAGCACATGTTTTACAAAGCGGATGCCCTTCCAGCCGCAACCCATCACTGGGAAACATCCACACACACTCATTTACACACATACACTACGGACAATTTAGCTAACCCAATTCACCTGTATCACCAGCGACCTTCTTGCTGTGAGGCGAACGTGCTACCCACTGCATAAAACATATGCTGGATAAGTTGGCGGTTCATTCCGCTGTGGCGACCCCAGATTAATAAAGGGACTAAGCCGAAAAGAAAATGAATGAGTGAATTCCAGTATGCGCATCAAAAAATAAATAAATGTAGATTTTAATTTTATTTTAAGAGCTCATGTGATGATAAAAATAACATTAATGGTCAAACCAGCGGACCGACCACATTGATAAACATCTGAAATGCTGTTTTGGTCTTTCTAAAATACCTCAGCAAAACTCTGTCATCAAAGTGGTTTAGTATTATTACCTCCAGAACTGTCTTGAGCATCCGAAAAGCCACCGCACATTCATTTGCATTTGGTCTTCTTCTTCTGGGGATTTACTTGTTCTCTTTGACTCCCTGGATGAAAACTTCGCTGTATTTGCTAAACGTTTTATGCAATATTCCAGCTTTTGCGCATACATTTAATTCATATTTTTGGATGGAAACATACTGTTTGGATAGAAGCTACCGCATTAGCCTCTTAGCTTGATGACAGCTCTATTTGTGATCCACAACCATCCTTAGCATTATGCTACAAATTCTCCTACTTATCCTCAGTCAACAATATTCCTTTAAGTGTTCTCCTACCAGTTAGCTGGATGCTATCATCTAGCCGCTAATGACGGGCACAGAGCTAGCCTGTTTTTCCTTCCTGTCTCAGCAGGCGGGCCAGACCCAGCAGTGCCTCCCAGCCCAACAGGGGCCGATTTAATAGACTGAAACATTGCCTTGACTGATGAGCTTTTTACCTCAGACATAATCGAATTCCCCAGCCATATCATGATAGGATGTGCTCTTGTAATTTTAGCGGTGGGGGGGCACTATTACATTTGTTTCGACCCCTCAATTCCTCGAAGGGGCTTTTTGATTCTCACATTTGCACCAAAAGTGCTTATTTACCATAATGTTCGGCTGTCTCTTGGCTTTGAGAAGGCCTACATCACTTCTGCAAATGTTGGGGAATCGCTAAAGATATTGAAATACACTGAATAACTTGGGGTGGATGTATAATTGGATGTCTGGTTGTGTGCAAGAAAGAAAAAAACAGGACAGGGAGCAAGAAAAATAGAAGAAAGTCCCTCCTTTTTGCTTTAGCTGGACATTTGTCATGGCTCTGTGAAGCCCCAGGAGCTGACTGTGGAGCCTTGTAAAGCTTGGCCCCGTTTTCGCAGCTGTAATCTGCATGCGCCGTATGCTCCATGGAGCTCAGGTGTATTACCTTGAACCTGGGTGGCCTCTGGGTCTTTGGGAGGTCTGTTTCAATTTATGTGCTTAAGCTTGAGTTCTCAAGTGGAATTGTGTCACATCCACTATCACTATAAGCAGAGATTTAGCCCTGCTAAAACAGACCTGAGCTTTTGGGTATATAATGGGTGTTTTGGACTATTGGCTGAGTTCTGTCTATTGGAAGTTTGGTTCACTTCTAGAAACTTTACTGAGTGGGAAAATGACCTACTTTTCTTTGCATTCACACTGTTTCTGGCCTTGAAGTGGTGTCAGATCACTTGTCCACCAAATTGCAGATTCATCTAAGCCATTAAAATAGGGATTCCTTTTTTTCTTTGACCAATTTTATTATAGTATGACCCATGGGGTGTCTGCAGGCTTCAACCAACTCCAAAACACTTACCTAGATGTTTCCAGTCAGTCTGAACACCTTGATTAGCTGGTAAGCTGGTAGGCTAGCTGGTATGTTTAGAGGAAATAGTTTTTGGGGAAATGGACTCACTTTACAACTCCCCTAGACCTAAACAATCCATTCAGTTGATCTCCGAGTTTGGTGGAAGCACTTTTAGCGTAGCTTAGCATACATCATTGAATTAGATTAGACCATTAGCATCTAATTCGAAAATTCCAAAAATAATTTGTGATAATTTTCCTACTTAAAGCTTGACTACTTTGTAGCTACATCATGTACTAAGACGGACAGAAAATGAAAAGTTGCCATCTTCTAGGTGTAACACTCTGCTGACTGGATACATGATGGAGTCGAACACGGAATTGAAATAACAAAACGGATTTATTTTACAACACTTACTGATAAGGACACAGGATACAGAGAGACGGGACAAGGACGATGAGACAACCAAAGTAACCAAAATACCGGACGACAATGGACACAAACGAAAGGGTATAAATAGATGATGGGATGATTAAACTAATGACACACAAGGGATGAACACAGGTGGAACAAATGAACATTGACGGTGGCGGGAAGAGGACAAGGAATCACATGACAAAAACAAATGACACGGACGAACACTGACACTAGGCCAATATGGCTAGGACCTAAAATGTCATTCTGGGATAATAAGGGATAATCAAGGGATTTTGCTGCCATACCATGGCTACAGCAGGCACAATGATATTACGCAGTACTGTTACCAAGCTTTAAATAAGAAATAAGAAAATGATTGAAACTTGCTAATGCTAAAGGTCTAATCAAATTCAATGATTTATGCTAAGCTAAGCTAAAAGTGCTTCCGCCGGACCTGGAGATCGGCTGAATGGATTCATATACTGGTAAAACTCAACTGTTTAACTCAAGGGGAGTTGTGAAATGAGCCTATTCCCCCAAAAAAGTGAAGCGCTCCTTTAAATCAACTGATGATTGGAGCTGAAATTTGTGGGACTGTTCAGAAACAGGTTTGTACACCTCTCAGGAACAATTTTTCAACACCTGACCATTATCTTCCTCGATTTTGCAAAACATACCAGGCAGAACTGGAGTGGCCGTGGCCTGAGCGATGGGGCCAAGACCCTGCTGCATGGACAACTGGTGCAACTTGGCCAACTGAGATAAAAGAGGAAGAAAATGTCACTTCATTTGTATGAAAGGGTCTTTCATTACTCTTATCAGGAGACAGAATTGAATTGAACCATATAGTTCACTCACATGTGAAAGACAGGCTCATTTACTTGACAAAGGGACACTCAGCTAATGAAAGCTATGCAGTACGTGTATGGTTTTCTTACCTCTGAGTGTGGAATGCCATATTGGTTTTGTACAGTATAAGCCTGAAAAAGAAAAGGCAAATGAGCATTACAATGGACACATGCAATGAGAATATTTCATTCAGTCATCCTTTTATTGCATTTTGTTGTTTATCGAGACATGACTAGAGTCACTGTATTGCGTTGATATGCAAATATTGGAATAAATGGTAGCACTGTATGAAGGGGGTGTTCATAAGACTGCAATGACACCTTTATAATCATGACATGTCTGGAATATGAAGATTCTATGCATGCTTATGACAACTGTCATTAAGTGTCATTTGCTCAGTTATGTCATTTTAAATGCAAAGGTGACTTTGTTTGACACAAACTTGACACAAACACATACATCATAACCTGTCTTTGTCGTTACAACTTGAAATGACCAAGACAACATAATGTGTCATAAATCTACCATAAACACGATTCTCATGAAGCCTTTATAATTGTCTCATGAATATTCCTTCATTCATTCATTTTCATTTCGGCTTAGTCCCTTTATTAATCTGGGGTCGCCACAGCGGAATGAACCGCCAACTTATCCAGCATATGTTTTACACAGCGGATGCCCTTCCAGCTGCAACCCATCACTGGGAAACATCCATACACACTCATTCACACACATACACTACGGACAATTTAGCCTACCCAATTCACCTGTACCACATGTCTTTGGACTGTGGGGGAAACCGGAGCACCCGGAGGAAACCCACGCCAACACGAGGAGAACATGCAAACTCCACACAGAAACGCCAACTGACCCAGCCGAGGCTCGAACCAGCGACTTTCTTGCTGTGAGGCGATTGTGCTACCCACTGCGCCACACCGTGAGGCTATTAAAGTGTCAATACTATAGCTTTATAACAATTTATAATATAGTTTTATAATAATTTAATTAATATTTAATGACATTTTAATGGCAAATTCCACTGGTATAGTATAGCTGAGGTCAATAAAAAATATTTAAGGCAATGTTATAAAATTCATGACACAATTATAATGCCCTCTTGACCATGGAGTGAATTACAGGGGGGTTGGTGGGGATTGAACCCCCCTAATTAACGCTTGACCCCCCTAAACGACGTCAAAATAAGATGTATGGGGGTGGCGTGGGGGGGGGGTTGAGGGAGTCAGCCCTTTATTAGTGAGAAATAATATACTCTGATCTTTATTTTATACAATAATGTTAATAAATAAAATACACCCCTATAATGGTTCATACCATTGTGAATGCATAATCATAATGCATAATCGCCAATCGGTCTCTGTGAGAAAATATAGCGCCGATATAAGTGTTCACAAGACTCATAAAATAGGTGTTTTCTCATAAAATAGTGTTTGTTTCTCCTTATAATCTAAAAGTAAAGTCAAATTAGATGCACAGTTTGTATAGTTTGACCTCCAGTAACCTCGGAAATAGCTAATCGGAGGTTGCTGTAGGTCAGAATACGCTAAATATCCCACAAAACATGGAAAACTTAAATACGTTTTAATAATAAATTAGATGCAATTAATATAAATACATGCATTTGATTAATTGAAGCATGTATTACACAAACTAATCGTCAATGTATAATTGGCACCCTGCTCATGACAATCATGTTTATGACAGATTTATGACAATAGCACAGAAATGCCATAACATAGTCATCCCAAAATCCCAAACAATGTCACCTTTGTATTTAAAATGACATAACTAAGCGAATGAAACTCAATGATAGTTGTCAAAAGCATGCATAAAATCATGTCATGCTTATAAAGGCTTCTTGGCAGTCTTATGAACACCCCCTTCAAGTAAATGTCACTGAATATATTTATATAACACACACACACAGAAGCAAAAAGTTGTTTGCTTGTGTTTTGCAGGTCTGTTGCTGATTTCAGAGAGTTTTGGGCCGCTTATCAAGCTGTTAGGACAAAAGTAGGGGGTCTCTGTCCCTCTAGACCACCCTCCCGCTCTCATAATTCAAAAGCTGTTTAAAGGGGGGACAGATGTGAACCTAGAAGATCTCTGAATCGAGGCTTCTGCATCAAAGAGAATAAGAAGCCAAATAGCCAGACAAGAAAGCTACAGAGAACGCTTCGTGCTGTTCCCAGAGGTTTTCTTGCATAAGCCTGCTTAAAAGTTTAAACACGTGGAAGGAGAGAGAGACGGAGAGAAACCGAGGGAGGATAAAAAGGAAAATAAAATAAAAAGATCAGTGATGCAGAAATGGCAGTCCGTGTTGAGGAGCAACCCTAGTTGTGTCTCTGGCAGTCGACTTAATGAAAATGATTGGTCGCCGCTCTCAAAGCAAACATTGTTTAGGGGGGAAAACATGACCCTTCTTTGTCAGGACGGATTTAGCTCGTCTCCAGAGGTGAGTTCAGAATCTGTTACGTGACTGCCATCCTTAACCTTCAATGGCTCTGATATTCTCTATTTTTCTTGTGCTTAAAGTTTGTGCTTAAAACGCTTCAGAATAATGACTTGCTTGTTTTCTTTGGGACACAGAAAAGGCGTTCGCGAATCGGAAGGTCAAGGAAAGAAATAGCAAGAAATATAGCAGGGAAAATAAGCATTCAACACGTCACCATTTTTCTCTGAAAACATATTTCTAAAGGCGCCGCTGACTTGAAATTTTCCCCGGATGTTGGTAACATCCAAAGAAATCCATATATGCAAAGACAACAAAACAAATTAGTTTACAAATTAAGTTATGGGTAATAAAATAAAGTATTGAACACATGAAGAAAGGGGCCTCACGGTGGCGCAGTGGGTAGCACGTTCGCCTCACAGCAAGAAGGTCGCTGTTGGCGGTTCATTCCGCTGTGGCGACCCCAGATTAATAAAGGGACTAGGACGAAAAGAAAATGAACGAATGAACACATGAAGAAAGGGAGGTGTAGTTCGGCAGTGAAAGCCCAGACAGCAGCTGAAACCTCTCAGTAGTTCTTCAGCAACCCTCTGCCCTTCCTCAGTGTAAATGAATATTATGAGGATCTACTTTAGCAGGGTTATGAAGATGAAACCAGGGTGGACATTTCAGCCAGACAATGATCCGAAACACAGCCGAGGAGACTCTCAGATGGTTTCATTCATTCATTCATTTTCTTTTCGGCTTAGTTCCTTTATTAATCTGGGGTCGCCACAGCGGAATGAACCGCCAACTTATCCAGCATATGTTTTACACAGCGGAGGGCCTTCCAGCTGCAACCCATCACTGGGAAACATCCACACACACTCATTCACACACATATACTACACACATTTTAGCTTACCCAATTCACCTATACCGCATGTCTTTGGACTTGTGGGGGAAACCGGAGCACCCGCCAACACGGGGAGAACATGCAAGATATAGAAAACTGCTAATTTACGGATATTTCCTGAACAGTGTGGAAAAGGTCTTTAAGTAGTGCAAAAGAAGATCATTTCCTGCGTTATTCCTCCCCCTTCCTGCTCTTGTGCGCGTAAAACGCTCGTAAATAATGCAGAAAAGCATTAATCGGCTGGCTGAGCCACTTAACGCTGTCTAATCCTTATGCACACACACACAAACGTGGGGCCTTCATTAGCGAGAGCTGTGGTGATGTTGTCAGTCCCTTGTCTCTTGGCAGACAGTATTTATCTCCGCTCGGTTAGAAGAATGTCAGCGTTCGGGCCTGACACCTCGTCCTTACAGCTCTCCACTGTACTGGAAGGTCACATGGTTCCCCTTTTTAGCTTTCGCATCAGCATTAGTCAGAGGCGGATGACATTTAAAGGAACAGTTCACCCAAATTCGGTCTTCGTTAGCGCGCAGGGAGGTTTTTATGCTGATGATCTGAACGCAGCGAAGGCGGGCAGTGAACAGGAGATGTCGAAAAGAAGCAAACATTCACACTAATCAAGATGCACGAATGTTATACGCAAGGAAGAGGCCGAAACTTGAGTTATTTTACTGAAAGCATCTCATAATATAGCGTCGTGCTCGAAAACAATGACAACAATGTCACTGGTACTCAACGAATGATTGTCTAAATGTAAAAAAATGTGCTTTAATATGCAAGTCTGAATTATTCATTCAGTTTTTCCCCAATTTATTATTATTTTATTTAATACATTTTAATTTATTATTAAATTATTATTCATTCATTCATTTTCATTTTGGCTTAGTCCCTTTATTAATCTGGGGTCGCCACAGCGGAATGAACCGCCAACTTATCCAGCATATGTTTTACACAGCGGATGCCCTTCCAGCTGCAACCCATCACTGGGAAACATCCACACACACATTCACACACATACACTACGGACAATTTAACTTACCCAATTCACCTATACCGCATGTCTTTGGACTTGTGGGGGAAACCGGAGCACCCGGAGGAAACCCACGCCAACACAGGGAGAACATGCAAACTCCACACAGAAATGCCAACTGACTCAGCCGAGGCTCGAACCAGCGACCTTCTTGCTGTGAGGCGAACGTGCTACCCACTGCGCCACCGTGAGGCACTTATTTTATTTAATGAATTGTAATTTATTATTAAATTATTCATTTATTTTCCCCCAATTTCTGTTTAATGAAAAGAAGAGGGCCAATTTATCCAGCATGTGTTTTACACAGCGGATGCCCTTCCAGCTGCAACCCAGTACTGGGAAACACCCATACACACTCATTTACCTATAGCGCATGTCTTTGGACTGTAGGGGAAACCGGAGCACCCGGAGGAAACCCACGCCAACATGGGAGAAAATGCAAACTCCACACACAAATGCCAACCGGCTCAGCCGGGACTCACAGCGACCTTCATGCTGTGAGGCGACAGTACTAATCACTGAGCCACCGTGTCGCCCTCACACCAGCATTGTATCCTCAAATGAACTTTGTATAATGGAAAAGATTTATATAACTACAAAAAAACCCAAACATCCAGAATAGATGTTTGTTTCTCACAGAAACAGCAGCGAGAGACAGCTCATACAGCTTGTGAAAAGTGTGATCTTTTTTCCACCCTGTAAATTATGCACTGTTGTTTTTTTTACTTGTTTACATTTCTGCCCATTCCTCAGATGAATGGATTGATTAGATTTTTTTGTAAAATATTACGTAAAGTCACATGGCTTCCTTTTATGGGCTCTTTTGTTATACTGGAAAAAAAAGTGATATTATGTAAATAATTAATTGAATATTCATTCATTCATTCATTCATT
>CAIGQW010051674.1:3377-13554 GCA_903798125.1 Danio choprae
TGTGTGTGTGTGTGTGTGTGTGTGTGTGTGTGTGTGTGTGTGAACACCGTGTTCAGACTCATCAGGCACGCCAGTAACAGGTGGCATTGGAGAAACACATACACATGCGCACACACACAACAGTGCGCACACACATTCGCTCTTCTCTCTCACACACATACTCTATGCATACACACACAAGCAAAGCGCATGCACACACAGTCTCTCCTTCTCTCATACACACACATTCTGTCTCCGTTTTGTTTCTCTATCTTAGTATGGGCACTCCATAGACCTCCACAGTTTTTCTCTGAGGTTAATGATAGTGTGTAGGCTAGCTGTCACACATCCTTACACACTCACGAAACATCCTCAAGCCGATCCAGAAGCACTTTCCATTAGTGACGTCCAGTCAAATGACAACACTGGTGGCTCGTTTTCATTTCTCACTATATAACTGAGGACAACAGAGCAGGTATAGCTAACACACACACACACACACACACACACACACACACACACACAAATACAAAAACACAACCAGTGCTTTTGATGAAGTCCCTCCACCACTCCTTTGTGTTTGACTAAAAGCGAGAAACAGACTGGTGTTCTTACTCGAGTGTGTGTGTGTGTGTGTGTGTGTGTGTGTGTGTGTGTGTGTTGATCCCGGTTGCTAACACGCGCGTGTTTGTGTGGATACAAAATACCAGCCCGCTGCCAGATTTTCTCTCTCCGCCCCAGTCCTCGATGACGTCACGACGGAGTGTTTTCTTTTTTTTCTCACCGCGGTTGCCGGGCAACGAGAGGCGTGTCCGGGGTTTAAGAACTAGGCGAGGAAAGCCCTGCGCGCATCTGACGAATCACTCCCGTCCAGACACCGGAGCGCGCGGCCGCGAACGGGACACCGGGAATCCCCGAGTGTCGGAACCGAACATGCTGCTTTGATCAGCCGCTCTCTGGAACGCGTTCGATGCGCCGCGACTCTTTGGTCTAGGACTGAAGCAGTTTTCGCCTTCCTTCCACTCATGAGGTGCGTTCTGCACTTGGAGACTTCCATTCCTGTTTAAGTGCATTAACGTCTGGCCTGTAACGGGACATGCCTTCAGGAGGGAGCTCTCTCTTAGGATTATAATTATTATTTTTTGCATTTATTAATTTTGTGAATTACAGGCAGCCTCCGACTGAGTTTGATAGCATGGCACTGAGCGGCACAATTTTGCCCTCCATCTCCACCTTCGCGAGCGGCACCGATGTGAAGCACAAGGCCGGGTTGGGACCCGGAGCTGCCGGTTCAGTGAGTATCAGCACAGGTGTCGCTGATGATCATGATATTCGGTTAATTCTCCCGCTTTTTACCGAGCGAGAGATTATGTCAGAGTTGTTGCTCCGCGGCAGGGGCGTGAACCGATCCAGCGGCTCGAGCTGTTCTCTGGGAACTATCTGACATGCACTGATTATTATTATTATTATTATTATTACTACAGCTTCTAGTTTAGTTCTCTTTGAATGTCTGTAGTCATCAACATAGAGACTCTTTAACGCAGTGTTTGAGTAAGGGATGAGCGCAGAAGGAAAACAGCTGTGATACTAGTTTACCATGGTATAGTGTTTGCATTAATATACCGTCTGCTAGTTTTACTACAGTAACCTGTGGAGTGTTGTAGACATATGACTTGTAGAAGACTACCTGGGAAACATGCACTGATTACAAAGCACAGCGTTTAGTTTAGTGTGGTAAACTCTCCTTACTGAGGTAAAGTCGGGTTTACATCCACACATTCACACTTTCCCTTGTATAATGTAATAAAATAAATCCTCATATCAGCAGCCAATGCCTGAAGCACAACATTGTAGACAGTCAATTAAATAGTGCTAATGTTGTTTTGAAGTCATACTGACCAAATGTGTGAATATAAAACCTGCTTTACCTCAATATTCTCCTTTGTTTGGGTCTGTATAGTTAGAAACAGATGACTAGTTTATTATGTTATAGTATTTGCATTAATATACACTTTAGTTTTTACTACAGTAACCTGTGGAGTGTTGTAGTGTGATATGTGTATATATATATATATAGAAGCAACTGTAGTTCTAAACATAAACACAATACTGCCATAGTCTCTGAATAATTGATGAGTACTGAGGGGGAATATCTGTGCTGAAAATACTGACGTTCATTATGTTTATAGTTATTGTTTAGTTATTTAGTTATTATTATTACAGTTATGGTGGCGCAGTGGGTAGCACGTTCGCCTCACAGCAAGAAGGTCGCTGGTTCGAGTCTCGGCTGGGTCAGTTGGCGTTTCTGTGTGGAGTTTGCATGTTCTCCCCGTGTTGGTGTGGGTTTCCTCCGGGTGCTCCGGTTTCCCCCACAGTCCAAACACATGCGCTATAGGGGAATTGGGTAAGCTAAATTGTCCGTAGTGTATGTGTGTGTGAATGAGTGTGTGTGGATGTTTCCCAGAGATGGGTTGCGGCTGGAAGGGCATCCGCTGCGTAAAACATATGCTGGATAAGTTGGCGGTTCATTCCGCTGTGGCGACCCCAGATTAATAAAGGGACTAAGCTGAAATGAAAATGAATGAATGATTATTAGTTATTGATAAACTGTAATACACACTTTAGTTGTGTTGTAGTATGATATGTATATATATATATACTGTAGTATGATTAAACTACTTGGGTCATTTGGTTATATTACTATACTTGTCAGAGGTATTAGTTAAAGTAACTAGTTAAATGACTTATGCTAAAAACAATTAGTTAATTACAGGTGCTTATAATGAACTTGTCTTCAATACACTGTAAAAAAATGCAGGGTTGGGGCGGCACGGTGGCTCAGTGGTTAGCACTGTGGCCTCACAGCAAGAAGGTCGCTGGTTCGAGCCCCGGCTGGGTCAGTTGGCGTTTCTGTGTGGAGTTTGCATGTTCTCCCCGTGTTGGTGTGGGTTTCCTCCGGGTGCTCCGGTTTCCCCCACAGTCCAAACACATGCGCTATAGGGGAACTGATGAACTAAATTGGCCGTAGTGTATGAGTGTGTGTGTGTGTGAATGAGTGTGTATGGGTGTTTCCCAGTACTGCGTTGCAGCTGGAAGGGCATCCGCAGTGTAAAACATTCTGGAATAGTTGGTGGTTCATTCCACTGTGGCGACCCCTGATAAATAAAGGGACTAAGCCGAAGGAAAATGAATGAATGTATGAAAATGCAGGGCTACACACAATTCATTCATGTTGTCCCCAACACAAATACATTACATTAACGTAACTAATCGAAGCAGATTGAACATAAAACAATTAAGAAGAAAATCTCCAGCATTGTTTTGAGCTCATTTTAATAAGAACTTTAACAAGCAGCATAAATCATTAGCTTGAGTGTACTGTAGATATCTTCAACAGTTCTGTGTAAATCCTTTGACCGAGCAGAGCTTAAGGAAACGAGCTGAGTGAGGAATTAGTTGATGAAAATATCTGCTAGAGATTCTGAGAAACAGTAATTGTGTGTTTACATGTAGTCTGGTATTTTGCATAATAACTCGACCTTTGAAAGGTTAGATTTGTTTGACAATTGCACATGCTTAAAGGGGCAGTTCACCCAAAGATGAAACCATGTTCATCATTTACTCTACATTTGGAAGCATGCTGAAAACCTGTAACCATTCATTTCCATAGTATTTGTTTTTCTGTTTAATATGAAAGTCAATGGTTGCCGGTTTTCAGCATTCTTCAAAATATCGTCGTCATTGTTCGACTGAATGAAGAAACTCTACAAAGGTTTGAAACCACTTGAGGGAGGGTAAATAATAAGTGTGTTTTAATGTTGAACTGTGCCTTTAAGAGACAAACTGAGTAATAAATTAATGACAGTAAACAGTATAAATGACATACGCCGTCATTACTTTGAAAGTTTCACGCTTTTGCATGTATATTACTTAGTAAATAATAAACTAATTTTAATAAAGTAACTTAAATATAGGCGACACGGTGGCTCAGTGGTTAGCACTGTGGCCTCACAGCAAGTAGGTCGCTGGTTCGAGCCGGGCCATTTGGCGTTTCTGTGTGGAGTTTGCATGTTCTCCCCGTGTTGGCGTGGGTTTCCTCCGGGTGCTCCGGTTTCCCCCCAGTGCGCTATAGGGGAACTGATGAACTAAATTGTCTGTAGTGTATGAGTGTGTGTGAGTGAATGAGTGTGTATGGGTGCTTCCCAGTACTGGGTTGCAGCTGGAAAGGCATCGTTGTGTAAAACATGCTGGAATAGTTGTCGGTTCATTCTGCTGTGGTGACCCCTGATGAATAAAGGGACTAAGCTGAAGGAAAATGAATGTAAATACATATTTAATGACGCATTAGTAATTATACCCAACACTGGCTGTTGTGTTATTATAGCAACTATACAACAACAGATTAATTCAAGTACTTTACTATAGTATGGCTCAAAAACACTGCAGTATTTACCGTAAATAATGTCAGTCTGACAAGTTTTGACATAGCAGATTATTTTCTTAAGTGGCATGCAGGAATAAGCGTCCTTTAATTCGGTATTTATCTTTTTGAGTATTACCTTGTGGATTATTAGCATGCACGAATAATCACCCTTTAACACTCACCTGATCAGACAGTGATGTAGCATGGACAAATCAGCGTCCCATAATTGAACACGTGTTTAAACCTGACCTTGTCTTGTTCCCTTCTCCTGCATGTGTCTGTGTGTTTGCGATAAGAGATGGATGGAGGAGATGTCTCACCTGAAACGCCCCTGCATGTCTACAGGTGCGACCTGCGCTGACCAGGACGTCCCGCCAGCCATGGCCAAGATTGAGCCGGAGGAGCTGGACTATGACTTTATTCTGTCCAACAGCATGCTCCAGCAGCAACAACAACAGGCCAGCACTTCCAGGACTATCCCAGCATCGTCCCCTACACACTACACCTTCCCCATGCCCTCTCCTCAGGGCCAGGAGGGCAGCATGCTGTACACCATCCCCGATATCAGCGACGTTTCTCCATCCGGAGGTTTC
This sequence comes from Danio choprae, assembly GCA_903798125.1. Taxonomy (NCBI): domain Eukaryota; kingdom Metazoa; phylum Chordata; class Actinopteri; order Cypriniformes; family Danionidae; genus Danio; species Danio choprae. Next base: position 8,373 of record CAIGQW010051674.1, read on the forward strand.
GTTGCTGAATTAATGAGGCCAGAACTGGATCCTGCGTATCTGCAGCCTACAAGCCTCCACGGGAAATTTGTAGTCAAGACCACTATGGACGTGTCTGATTACAACCAGGGGGTTAGCATTAGCAAGGATGCTTCCTCGATCCCGTTTGCATGTCCTAGAATAAAGCAGGAGTGTCCGAGCACGTGCACCGTCAGCCGGCCCATGGATCTGCATCTCGGAGGGAGCTCGGCGCGGTCTGGAGTGCATCAGGGCTCGATGTTGGACCCTCACACGTTTAGTTCGGGACGGGGCCCCAGATCTTCGCTGTCTCCGGATGAGCATGCACAGACTCCGGTGCTCGACTCAGGATATCACCCAAATACGGCTTATTCTGGATTTCCGCACACTCCGGCACAGTCGCTGCAGTACCAAGGTGATTTTAGTCAGTCATTATACTGCGTCCTGATTACAAACTGCATGACAAAATTGTTAATTACACTTTTTGTGTTATGGTAAAGTAATCTGATTACATTTGGATTACTTTTGTGGTAACTCTTATTTGACGACACGTATATTAAAGCAGGATAATGTTATGCTATTTTTAAAGAACTGAAATATAAATATACGTTCACTCTATCAGCAACAAGATTAGCCTAGTGATGATGATTTTATCCAGTCATTTCTATAATTATATTGTTTACAGATTAAATAATGGCTAATAACATTAGACTACATCAACTATAAACATTAAATTAACTTTACATCAACTTTAAAATGTATTTTTCTCCAAGTAAATTTGCAACCCAGGGTGTCCAATCGTCTTTCTGGAGGGCCAGTGTCCTGCAGATTATATCTCCAACCAGCCCAAACACGCTGGTCTGGAAGTTTCTAGTGGGTGCAGATCTGGATTATCCGGTTCAGGTGTGTTTAATTAGGGCTGAACCCTGCAGGACAGCAGTGACCTCCAGAAACAGGTTTGAACACCCCTGATTTATGTACTTCTTAAAGAAACAGTTCAGCTAAAAATGAACACTCATCATTCACTCGGTCCAAACCTGTTTGACTTCCTTTATTCTGCTGAACACAAAAGAAGATATTTTGAAGAATGTAGCCAATGACTTCCATTTGTTTTTCCTACTATGGAGGTCAATGGCTATCAGTTTCCAACATTCTTCAATATGTTCAACAGAAGAAGAAACACTCAAGCAGGTTTAGGGAGAGTAGATGTACTTTAAGATGAACTGCCCCTTTAAAGTCATCATGAACCAGAAGTTTCAGTATGATGACTTGTTTATAACTGAAACTGAATATTGAGTAGGAGGCGGGGTTTATTTTATGAGCTCCTCCTCTCATGCTTAACTCACAGCAGACTAACGATTAGAGGGGAGTGGCTAAACATATTTCGTCCAATCAGAGAAGGACTTCCGTTAATCAAGTGGTCAGATTTTGATTAAAGATTGCCATTTTTCAGTAGATTAACTTGCATGCATTCACTTATTATTTTAGGGTGAACAATGTGCAAAATAAACATTGTAATTGTTGAACTCATGCACTTTTAAGTCAGTTTCCATGTCTAAGTGCTCTACTAGACTACACGGAGAGGCCCAACAAGTGCTACTAATCAATACTTTTGTCTAATGCTGTGGAAAGTCATTATTGTATTGTTTATATTATATCCATGGCTGATACTAGATGGTCAGATAGTGATTAATTACTTATTCATTCATTTTCCTTTGGCTTAGTCCCTTTATTCATCAGGGGTCTCCACAGCGGAATGAACCACCAACTATTTCAGTTGTACACAGTGGTTAGCACTGTGGCCTCACAGCAAGAAGGTCACTGGTTCGAGTCCCGGCTGGGTCAGTTGGCGTTTCTGTGTGGAGTTTGCATGTTCTCCCCGTGTTGGTGTGGGTTTCCTCCGGGTGCTCCGGTTTCCCCCACAGTCCAAACACATGCGCTATAGGGGAACTGATGAACTAAATTGGCCGTAGTGTATGAGTGCGTGTGTGAGAGAGAATGAGTGTGTATGGGTGTTTCCCAGTACTGGGTTGCAGCTGGAGAGCATCTGCTGTGTAAAACACATGCTGGAATAGTTGGTGGTTCATTCCGCTGTGGCGACCCCTGATAAATAAGTGACTAAGCTGAAGGAAAATCTATGAATGAATGAATGAAAATGTAACTACGTCAACTAAAGCATCAGATACACCGCGCTTTATTTAATTAATATTATTATGTACAGAAACGTAAGCTATATACCTTATTTGGCATTCAAATTATTTTATATGCAGGCCATAAAATGTCATTACAGGCACACATATAGGCTGTGTGATTACCGTCATTATAGCCCGAGTCAAACATATGTGATGTGAAACAGACATGTGCAAGACATCATTCAAAACTGTAAAGGGTTTACATTAAATTGTGTGTAACATACTTATCCAAAAACAAAACAACGTGGCTTTGTACAGGAAGGAAACGCTATATTCCTCCTCTCTATTGTTAATGCTGCCATCTGAGATTAATTTAACTAATTTCATTGTCAAAAATAAAACGAAACAAACATCTGAAACGTCAGCCGTGTCCTTTAGCTGCTATATGCGCTTGTATATCTGACGCTCATCTCTCCCACAACACGTGCGCTCTAATCATTATTCTTTTAATTTGAGGAGGAGTCAAATGTACATATGTGGTTTCAGCAACCAGACGCATTTAGAGCTGTGCGGTTTAGTCTACAATGAGTCCCAGAACACCTCCTGAAGTGGTTTCAGCGTTCAGACTTATATCTGTCTCTAATGCGGTTCTGAGGGCGTTTACACCTGTGTGTTTCACCATCAGAAAAACACATGAAGGGAACAGCTGTAAACATCCACGCTATATGAGATCGAAATCACGGTCGCAGATCGAAAAATGACAAGTGTAACTCAAAGAATTGACATCACGTGTAAAACTGTAACGCGCAGAAGTGAACTAAAGGCAGAGTAAGAAACGTGAAGGTCGTGTACAGAAAGATAATGAGCGAATCAGAAATGAAAAGGAGTCTAGAATTGCATTGCACAACACTGAAACCTCAGTACTGATTTCGCTTGCAATTAGGATTATTCATCAGGGGTCGCCACAGCGGAATGAACCGCCAACTATTCCTGCATATACGGATGCCCTTCGAGGCCACAGTGCTAACCACTGAGCCACCGTGCCGTCCTACACTCATTATCTTAGGTTTCTTATTGTGCATTTAGTTTTTACTTTTGCTCATTATAACTTTTCCTGCGATGTTAATTTGGGGATTTATGCTTATTATTTTTCGATCCGCCACTGCCATACATTTGGCCGGATTTTGATCCCGTGTCATTAGCTCTTGAACACTTCAGAAAAGAGTCTGAAATCCTCTGAATCTGCCAATCTCAACGGCCCTTAAAGGATCAGTTCACCCCAAGATGAAGATGTCCTGTTAAATTACTCACCCACAGGTCATCCAAGATGTAGCTGAGTTTTTCTTCAGTAGAGCATTCATTCATTCATTCATTCATTCATTCATTCTCTTTTCGGCTTAGTCCCTTTATTAATCTGGGGTCGCCACAGCGGAATGAACCGCCAACTATTCCAGCATATGTTTTACGCAGCGGATGCCCTTCCAGCTGCAACCCATCACTGGGAAACATCCACACACTCTCATTTACACACATACACTACGGACAATTTAGCTTACCCAATTCCCCTATAGCGCATGTGTTTGGACTGTGGGGGAAACCGGAGCACCCGGAGGAAACCCACACCAACACGGGGAGAACATGCAAACTCCACACAGAAACACCAACTGACCCAGCCGAGGCTCGAACCAGCGACCTTCTTGCTGTGAGGCGAACGTGCTACCCACTGCGCCACCGTCTTCAGTAGAGCATCAGAGAAGATTTTGAGCTGAATCTGTAGTGTTTGGTGCTTCATATAATGGCAGTGAATGGTGACCGGTTTATTAGATTAAAATAAACACAAACAAACCAGTCATAATCAATAGCCGTGGCTCCTGATGACACACTGAGGTCTTGTGAAGCAAAATGATCAACCAGTGTAAGAAATGTAACATTATTTACAGTATTATTAGCTTTAATCCATAGCCTGGTCAAACAGATATCGGTGCATGTGTGAATGCTTGAACAGGACTACTGCTAATAATGTAAAAGCTAATAATACTGTAAATAATCTTCAGTATCTTAACCTGAGCCATTGTTTTGCTTCACAAGACCTCAGTGTGTCATCAGGAGCCATGGCTATTGATTTAGACATGTTTGTGTGTTTATTTTTCATCTAATAAACCGATCACCATTCACTGCCATTATATGAAGCACCAATGACCACAGCTTCAGCTCAAAATCTACTGAAGTAAGATCTCTGATGACCTGAGGGTGAGTAAATAACAGGGCATGTTCATTTTTGGGTGAACTATCCCTTTAAGTGTTCTCAAAGTGTAGTTTGACCTTGTTGTCTTGCTGCTCATTTACTTACTTAAATAAAGGTTGAACAATCATCATGGAGCCTTTCCACATGTCTGGGTTTCTCCACAGCAGAAGTGGTCATAGTGTGTAAACTCAGAGTGAATGGGAGAGCACAACACATGTTTTTACAAGCCTATTAGCTGAAATAATGACAGAGAAACTCCAGGATGTGTTATCAAGACTATCAGAAGAGGAGAACAACAGTGTGAGACTGATAACGGCAGCCAGAAGAGAGAACCATGTCAGATTTACTGTCCTGCCCCCCATACACACTGCATTACACACACCTCACACACACGGGAATTCGCTTACTGTAAAGTGATGAAAAGATGATATAACACACACACACACACACACACACACACACATACAGATAAATGTTCATAATCTAATAATAAAGACTTTCAATGATTTAAGATGCTGATGAGTGCATTATAACGCTCTTTCTGTCTGGGCAGATCTCATTTCCCCAGCCGAGGGGTTGCCAGAAGAGTCCAAACCCAAGCGGGGGCGGCGCTCCTGGCCGAGGAAACGGATCGCCACACACACCTGCGACTACGCCGGCTGCGGGAAAACATACACTAAGAGCTCACACCTGAAAGCCCACCACAGGACACACACAGGTCAGTTGACACACACATATACACACACACACACACACACACACACACACACACACACACACACACACACACACACACACACACACACAC
>CAIGQW010051674.1:23554-38257 GCA_903798125.1 Danio choprae
ACACACACACACACACACACACACACACACACACACACACACACACACACACACACACACACACACACACACACAAATTATTTCAAAACAAACATTTAGTTTGGATGTGATTAATCGCAATTAATCTTTGCCCAGCACTAATATATAACAGGGCGGCACGGTGGCTCAGTGGTTAGCACTGTCACCTCACAGCAAGAAGGTCGCTGGTTCGAGTTTGCATGTTCTCCCCGTGTTGGTGTGGGTTTCCTCCGGGTGCTCCGGTTTCCCCCACAGTCCAAACACATGCGCTATAGGGGAACTGATGAACTAAATTGGTCATGGTGTATGAGTGTGTGTGTGAATGAGTGTTTCCCAGTACTGGGTTGCAGCTGGAAGGGCATCTGCTGTGTAAAACATATGCTGGAATAGTTGGCGATTCATTCCGCTGTGGCGACCCCTGATGAATAAGGGAGTAAGCTGAATGAGAATGAATGAATATATATATATATATATATATATATAAATACAAACTATAAAGCCAGATCCAGTTAATCATGATGTGACTATTAATGTTAATTATTCAGAAAAGGGATATCAATTTCACAGGGGGTGAATAATTTAGCCTGTATATGAATATCAGGATTGCTTTACAAAGCCATTACTTTCAGGTACAGAGTGATTTATAAGCGTGTTACGAGACGGTGCTGCGTACAGCCGGGTGTATGGCGTATGGTACCAAAGATACGGTGTATTCTAATGGACGTCTGTGAGTTTTACACACTCTCTTCTCGGTGATGGCAATCTACAAACTGCACTGTGGTCCCTCGCGAGGTGCAATAATTTTTGATATGTAAGACATTCATATTTTTATATAAGAAACTAAAATTAACTCTGAACAAAGTTCTTTTGTTTATAGTCAGATTCCTGTAATATAATCTTACGCTTTGTACATTTGTAAATACGTTTTTAATTAAGGTTTTTGTATTTTATGTATGAATGCAATCCAATAATAAACAACATTATTAAATGTTTCATTTCATTGTGTGGGCGAGATTAATACATTTGGTTGCAACGTGTCTGAACGCTCGCATGGATCACGAATTAATGAGCATGTTAAGAGACAGGATAATTGATTCATCTGAATTTTACTTGGTGGCACGGTGGCTCAGTGGTTAGCACTGTGGCCTCAAAGCAAGAAGGTCGCTGGTTCGAGTCCCGGCTAGATCAGTTGGTGTTTCTGTGTTGGTTTCCTCCGGGTGCTCCGGTTTCCTCCAGTCCAAACACATGCGCTATAGGGGAACTGATGAACTATATTGGCCGTAGTATATGAGTGTGTGAGAATGAGTGTGTATGGGTGTTTCCCAGTACTGGGTTGCAGCTGGAAGGGCATCTGCTGTCTAAAATATATGCTGGAATAGTTGGCGGTTCATTCCGCTGTGGCGACCCCTGATAAATAAGGGAATTAATGATTTTTACTTTTGCAACTTAATATACATCATTGTGCATAATAATAATAATAATAGTAATACTAATAATAAGTCAATTAATAAGATGTTGCGTTAGTATATCGGGGCCTCATGGTGGCGCAGTGGGTAGCACATTCGCCTCACAGCAAGAAGGTCGCTGGTTTGAGTCTCGGCTGGGTCAGTTGGCGTTTCTGTGTGGAGTTTGCATGTTCTCCCCGTGTTGGTGTGGGTTTCCTCCGGGTGCTCCGGTTTCCCCCACAGTCCAAACACATGCGCTATAGGGGAACTGGGTAAGCTAAATTGTCCATAGTGAATGGGTGTGTGTGGATGTTTCCCAGTGATGGGTTGCAGCTGGAAGGGCATCCGCTGCGTAAAACATATGCTGGATAAGTTGGTGGTTCATTCCGCTGTGGCGACCCCTGATTAATAAAGGGACTAAGCCGAAATGAAAATGAATGAATGAATAGTATATCGGGCCATAAGGTTCCCCAGACCTCAACTTTTGATATTTGTAATATTATATTTTATGAAAGAAAATGACCTAATAATGCTTTCTTATTTAATAATAATCATTCATGTTATTATTTAGTGTATGCAAGTGCATATGTGTGTGTCATGGAGCATATAGGGGTGGGAAACGATAATTAGAGGGACACAGAGTGAAGCACAACACCAATAATAACAGATATAATAGTAATATAGGGCATAATCAATGCTGGTAATAATAATTTTTAAATAATCATAAAGCATTGGAGATTAGAGAAGACGGAGATGATGCATGGTCATTTTGATGATGATAATAATAATAATAATAATAATAATGAGGAGGAGGTTGAGAGATAATAAAGAGGGCAAATAATAATAATAATAATAATAATAATAATAATAATAATAATAATGAGGAGGAGGTTAAGAGATAATAAAGAGGGCAAATAATAATAATAATAATAATAATAATAATAATGAATTAGGTGCTATTTAAAAAGGTCACAACAACAACAAATAAAACAAATTTTACACAAAAGACTAAGTGATCTGTAGAGGGTTTGCGTTTATGTCAGGATTTATCATTCATTCATTCATTCATTTTCATTTCGGCTTAGTCCCTTTATTAATCTGGGGTCGCCACAGCGGAATGAACCGCCAACTTATCCAGCATATGTTTTACGCAGCGGATGCCCTAACAGCTGCAACCCATCTCTGGGAAACATCCATACACACCAATTCACACACATACACTACGGACAATTTAGTCTACCCAATTCCCCTATAGCGCATGTGTTTGGACTTGTGGGGGAAACCGGAGCACCCGGAGGAAACCCACGCCAACACAGGGAGAACATGCAAACTCCACACAGAAACGCCAACTGACAGAGCCGAGGCTCGAACCAGCGACCTTCTTGCTGTGAGGCGAACGTGCTACCCACTGCGCCACTGTGAGGCCCGGATTTATCATTCATTTGATTTGATATAACTTCAGTCAGTGTATAGTAGTCTAAATGTCCAAATGTCCAGTCTATGAGTCCAAAACATGACAATAATTGATCATATGCAGCAGAAATGATCAGCTAAATATGTGGGTTTTCTTCATTTCAGTGGCTTTGTTTACGTTCTGCTCTCCAATGTGGCAATATTTACAGTAAACATTACATGCTTTACATTCTAGCTTTAATGCAAGACACTACAGGGGGGAAACTAGGGATTTGGGACTGTTTTTGGCCTGTTTTTTAGTATAAATGGAAATTAAACATCATAAATAGACTTTTAAGTGTTTCTTTCTTTGCACTTTATCAGTTTGTGTCTGTAAAACTCTGTAAAAGTGTGTTTTTGTAAAGGAGGTTTTCTGAAATGTGCTTATTTTCTGCCAATATGAGCAATAATCTAAAGTTCAGCAGCACAAACATAAAGCAAACTGCAGATTTATTCCTGTGTATATTCTGATCACACTAACGGAGGGTGTACCACAGACACAACACTGGTTACACACTGCTCTCATTTAGGAGTGATGAAAAGATCCAAAAGAAACATTTATCTTGTCAATAAATAAAATATATTTATATATATAATAAAATAAATAAATGAAACAAGAATGTTTTAAGCTGACTTCATCCGATTTTCAGATTGTCGGACTAGAAATGTATGCAAAGTAGCGCATGTTTAATTAAACTGCCTCATTTGAATATTTACAAACCTCGTCATACTCAAATGTTTCCCATTGTTAATGTTAACTGCCTTAAGAACTCTTTAAAACGCGTAAATGGATTAAATACGGTGTTTCTGTTTGATTTTAAAGGGTTTTAAACATATATTGATCCATCATTCAGGATGCAAACCGGCGGTCAACAGCGCCCCCTGCGGGACACAATCAATCACACCCGAGAGAAAAGGTCTGTTTACTTCACCGTTTTCCTAATTAAATAATGACAAGCAGCTGTATAAATACGTCAATATGCTGGATAATTCGACGAAATTCATGTTTATAGATAATATTTAGACAATCTTACCACAACATGAACGAAAAAGACGCTAAATTCAAACGTACGATTGTCATTTTGAGGTAAAACACTTCCTAACTTATTTCGGGACACATCAATATACATCAGTGATTTAATAACCGTGAACAAAAACAGTCCTGAAACAATTAGCTCTCTACCAGGGCCTACTCTTTTGTTAACTAATCAGCAGCTGAAATGTGTTATTTTGATTTTGTATTAACATCTTTGTTTGACTTACCTTCATGTACATCCATCGCATCTCTGCTATTAATCAGAGTATTTAGTTTATCCTAGTATAACCCAAAACCTGAGATATTCGAGTAAATACATAATGAAGGATCCGAATTTCGCGCCATTCCTGTCAGGAGTCCCACATGCGCGCGTTCTTTCTGCTCATGCGCAGTTCGATACATGTCTAGATTCTTTATAATACATTACTTATTTAAATGATTGATCGACCCACCTTATGCCGAACTCGATCCAATTGTTGCTAAATACACTCATAAATCTAAATTATATTAATTTTAGCGTGTATACAGCAGCATTTTACACGCCACAGAATACAAACGACCTCCTCACAGCAAAATAATAAACCAAATAACCCGCATTTCACATCGAAAACGTTTGTGTCCCGGTAAAAACAACAGTACAGTGATGCTAACGTCAAACTACAGAAGCCATATATACGCTTTAATGTATCATAACGTATATTAAAGGTCCATATATGTTAACATCACCCCAAAAACTCACATTGACTATCTTAAAGGGAAATTTGCTCATTTAAAATGTTCACTATTGTTTAAAACCAGTATTTAGGATCCCTATTATTGTTCAATATAATCCTGAACGTGATTAAACCAAACCGTCCCTCAAATGAATGTATAATGGATAAAAATAAGCTCCACAACCCCCTCAAACCCGCTAAACAATGGAGAAAACAATGCTCTTTATTGGTCATAAAAAAGAACAAATGAAAACAAACAGGTTTCACACACAGGCAAGTGTTAATGAAGAAAAGAGGCTTTTACTGATTGATTTCAGCCTCCAGACGGACGTTTTCATGTCATCCAGTGTGTAAAATATCTAGACAGAACATGACAACCTGTGTGTGTGTGCGTGAGAGAGAGAAAAGTGTGTATTTGTATAGATTTTCTTCTCCAAAATGATCATTCGAAAAGAGAAAAACAACATAAGAGGGTGGGAGACGACCATGCGCCGCCGCTGCTCTAATCGTCGTCAAAGTTCTGTTGTAAAAGGAAGTTTGCGGCCAAATTTTCATTCTTCTCACAAGCGAAATAGGCCTGTATAACGAGTCCTTCAGGGAATCCGAGGGCTTTTAGCTGAAGGAAACACAGAGGAAACACATGGAGAGGTTAGAAATATAAAAGCTAAATCTCCTGGTGTCCGCTTGGGGAACAGATTCGACACCTTTGATCGTCTGCCAGCCCCGATTCTCCATCTGTATCTCGCTTTAATTAAGGTCTAATTAGCTGAACTTGAAATTCTGACTTTAAAAGTATGTGAAGTTTCACTCTTGCGGAGATTTAGATAAAGATGAAGATAATAATAACAGCTTGTGGAGGTTAATCGTAGGAAAAAGAGGACATTTGTTCAGGTTTATTTCAGAAATTATTCAATAATTCATTATAGGAGCAGGACATGTCAACAAGGTCTCGAGTAAATATAAAACCTTTTTATTGAGTGTTTGAGTTTGTTGTTAAAATAATATTAATAATAATAATTAAATACAGTCCAAGGCTAAATTTAAGTTATTTTAATTCTTTAATATTTTTTCTGTGCTGTTTAATAGAGATTTTCATCAACATTAAACAATAACTTTTGTATTTTGAGCATCTTTGTTGCTGTTTCTTGTAGTAAAATTAATACAATTAAATTAATTAAATACTGTTGAAGGCAAAATGTTAATTATTTTAATACTTTATAAATATTATAGACTTTAGTCAACGTTTGTAAACTATACTTTAATAAGTAATCTCTAATGACTCACTTCTTTTGTATTATTTGAGTATTTTAGTCCAGAATTTATTAAATAAATCATTATAGAAAGCAGGAAATGTCAATAAGGTCTTCATTAAATATAAACTTTATTTTGAGTATTTATTAAACTTGTTGTTTCTCGTTTTAAAAATGAATACAATTAAATTAATTAAATATAGTTGAAAGATTTATTAATCTGGGGTCGCCACAGTGGAATGAACCGCCAACTATTCCAGCAAATGTTTTTTTTGCTGTTTTTACGCAGCGGATGCCCTTTCAAGCTGCAACCCAGTATTGGGACACACTCATACACTACGGCCAATTGAGTTCATCAGTTCCCCTATAGCGCATGTGTTTGGACTGTGGGGGAAACCGGAGCACCCGGAGGAAACCCACACCATTAGAGAACATTATTTTCATACTTTAGAAATGAGTTATTAAAAGTATTGTTCAAAAATGTTGAAAGAAATCTCCATTTAATGACTAACTTTTGCATTTTGAGTATTTTTAGTTGGTTGTTTCTTGTTGTAAATTAAATATAATGTTTATTATTTTAATTGTTCATATTTTTCAGGTGCTGTTTAAGAGAGATTTCTGTCAACATTTATAAACTTATTTTGCATGTTTTAAACAGCTTTTAGTTTGCTGTAAAATTAATTTAATTTAATACAGTCGAAGGCAAAATGTTTATAATATTCTTTCAATATTCCTCTATAATATTTCTTTCAACGTTTTAAATGCAACACTTTTAATAACTCGTTTCTAATAACTCCTGTATTTGAGTATTAGTTTTTACTTTGTTGTTTCTTGTTGTAAAAATAAGTTAAATAAATACATTTGAAGGCAAATTTGTAATTATTTTAATTCTGTCATAAATATTTCTCGTTATTTTTTACAAAGATTTACTTTCTAATACATTTAAGCAACGCTTTTAACACAATGTTGGTTTATATTTCCGTCTTTAACTAATTTCTAACTCTGCTTTTGTATTTTGAGTATTTTTAATTTGCTTTAAATTTTGTGTTGTAAAAATAAACATCATAAAAATGAAATACAGATGAAGATTAACACAACGGCGATTCTTTAATACTTAAAACCAGAGCGAATAATAAGAATAATAAATATTCCACTGTCCGTGGAGTTTTACCCGCTCAATAGCTTCTTTCTCCTGGGGTGTGACCTGGATGTAGTTCATGTGCCCACCCCCTGCCTCGGCCACACCCCCTGTCCCGCCCCCTTGTCCCGCCTCCTGCACCGGCTCATTCAGCATCTGGATGAACTGCTCCTGGTGGCTGCTGATTTGCTGTTAAACAGGAAACAGATTTCTGAGGACAAATCGCACACCTCATATATGAAAAACCTTTATTTCATGCATCTCACATTCATAAGGATCTGACGTCACAATCTGGCAAGACAAAGTGAAGCTAAAGAGTACACACACACACACACACTGGAATAAAAAACATTATGTGTGTGTGTGTATATATGTATATGTCTTCCTGATATGTGAGTGAGTGTGTGTGTGTGTGTGTGTGTGTGTGTGTGTGTCTATGCGTGTGCAAGTATGTGTGTGTAAATATGTATGTGCGTAGGTCTGTGTGTGTGTGTGTGTGTAAATATGTGTGTGTGTGTGTGTGTGAGTCTGATTGTGTGTGTGAGAGAATGTGTGTCTGTGAGAGTGAGTGTGTGTGTGTATGTTTGTGTGCAAGTGTGTGTGTAAATATGTGTGTTTGTGTGTGTGTGTGTGTGTGTGTGTGTGTGTGAGTGGGAGTGTGTAAGTATGTGTGTGTAAATATGTATGTGCGTAGGTTTGTGTGTGTGTGTGTGTAAATATGTGTGTGTGTGTGTGTGTGAGTCTGATTGTGTGTGTGAGAGAATGTGTGTCTGTGAGAGTGTGTGTGTTTGTGTGCAAGTGCGTGTGTGTAAATGTGTGAGCGAGCGAGTGTGTGTGTAAATATGTGTGTGTGTGTGTGTGTGTGTGTGTGTGTGTGTAAGTGTAACTATATGTGTGTGTTGAGCACCTGCAGAAGCTGTGGGTTTTCTCTGCCGATCTGCTGCAGTAGAGCCGGGAGCAGCGATGGGTTCTGCTGGATGATCTGCCTCATCTGCAGGAACTGCGGCTGGTTCCTCAGGAACTCCAGAGGATTTGCTGCACACACAGACAAGCAGGCACACACACAGTAGTGTAATTAGAGAGAGTAGCTACTGTGTAACCCATGACAGCCAGTAGGTATTATGGGCTGTGTATGTGAGAGCGTCAGACCTCCGGATGCTGAGCTGGGCTGTGCTGGAGCTGTGCTGGACGGAGAGGAGAGACCTGTGGGTATAGCAGGAGCCGGAGCTGAAGCTGGAGCACCCCCTGTAGGAGACACTGCATCCACTGCACCCACAACACTGCCCTCGCCCTCTGCTGGGATACCCTGAACACACACACAGACGGATGTGAGAGCAATGTTCAATCAAAATTATGAACAGCTCAATATGCTCAAAATTATGAAAATACCAGGCCCAGACGGTGTTTCACCAGCCTGTCTGAGAACCTGCGCTGATCAGCTGGCCTCCATTTTCTCACAGATCTTCAACAGATCACTGGAACAGTACACGGTTCCATCCTGCTTTAAGCGCTCCACGATCGTCCCAATCCCGAAGAAACCAAAGATCTCAGGACTCAATGACTACAGACCTGTGGTCTTAACATCTGTGGCCATGAAGTCATTTGAAAGACTGGTGCTAGCGTATCTGAAGGACATCACTGGACCTCTGCTGGACCCTCTGCAGTTTGCCTATAGATCAAACCGGTCTGTGGATGATGCAGTCAACATGGGACTGCATTATACCCTACAACATCTAGACAAACCAGGGAACTACGCAAGGATTCTGTTCGTGGACTTCAGCTCTGCCTTCAACATCATTGTCCCATCATTGCTCGAGTACAAACTGACCCAGCTCTCTGTTCCTAGCTCTGTCTGTCAGTGGATCAGCAGCTTTCTGACAGATAAACAACAGCTAGTCAGAATGGGCAGAATCACATCCGACAGCCGCAGCATCAGCACCGGCGCCCCCCAGGGATGTGTCCTCTCCCCACTACTCTTCTTCCTATACACCAACGACTGCACTGCAAAAGACCCCTCCATCAAGCTCCTGAAGTTTGCAGATGACACTACTGTTATCGGCCTCATCCGGAACGGTGACGAGTCTGCATACCGACAGGAGGTGGAGCGGCTGGCTTTATGGTGCAGATGCAATAACCTGGAGCTGAACACGCTCAAAACGGTGGAGATGATAGTGGACTTTAGGAGAAACCCGCCTGGCACTCCCCCCACTCACAATCATGGACAGCACTGTGGCTGCAGTAGAGTCATTCAGGTTCCTGGGCACCACCATCTCTCAGGATCTGAAGTGGGACATTCACATAGACTCTATTGTGAAGAAAGCCCAGCAGAGACTGTACTTCCTCCGTCAGCTGAGGAAGCTCAACCTGCCCCAGGAGCTGCTCGTACAGTTCTACTCAGCGCTCATCCAATCCATCCTCTGCACTTCAATCACCGTCTGTTTCTGCTCAGCTGCCAAAACCCACCTCCGCAGACTACAGCGAATAGTCCGGACAGCTGAACGAATCACTGGCACTACCCTTCCTACACTTCAAGAACTGTACTCTTCCAGAGGGAGTAAAAGGGCTTACAAAATCACTCTGGACCCCTCACACCCAGCGCACTTCCTGTTTGAACTGTTCCCATCTGGTCGGCGCTACAGAGCACCAAGCACAGAAACAGCCAGACACAGGAGAAGTGTCTTTCCTCAGGCCGTCTCCCTCATGAACAGTTCAATATTCCCCTACTGTGCAGTAAACGTGTGCAATACTTTCTCATACGCACTCGTACAGCACCTTATAACCTGTACATTTATAACAAATCTGTACATACAACTCATCATTCAGAGCTTTCTGACTGACTGCATCTGTTTAATGTTTGTTGTGTTTTTCATATTTATTTGGAGTTGTCACTGTTCACTTTATGTACACTGGAAGCTTCTGTAGCCAAAACAAAATCCTTGTGTGTGTGTGTGTGTGTGTGTAAGCACACTTGGCAATAAAACCCATTCTGATTCTGATATTGTGCTCTGAGGTTATTCTGTTCATGAACCCATACTTATGTATGCATGAACCGCAAATACTGTGAACTGTGCTGCCATGGCAATGCCTCTTGACATCACTGTCCAGATATGTGGTTATAAATAAGTTTCCAGCCAAGTGAATTCAGAAAGTTTGGTTTAGGCCCATAACTTATTTCACTGTATCCCTAATTATTATCTATATTCCTACACTTTTCTTCAGTCTACATTCTGATCACACACACCAAACACTCCTCCTATATTCTCTGCTGTTTAGTGTGTCTGCATGTGTAAATGGTCTCACCGTGAGCAGATACTCCACCGCTCGGTCAGGATTGTTGAAACTGGCCCTCAGCGCCGCCACCACGCGGTCTCGCTCGTATCCCATCAACATGATCTCCGTCACCATGTTCTCATAGGACTGACCTGTCACTGCAAATATGACAAGACACAATCACAGCAAATGATAATTTAGCTTAAAACACCAACAGCTGTTTCCATCCACCTACTATTATGTGCATTTTGCAATATCACATAAAACAACTGAGTGAGATGCACTCTTTATTTCATTATAATAACTGCTCCTAAACTGTGCAGTAAGCAGCTGTAGTGAGTGAGTGTGTGTGTGTGTGTGTGTGTGTGTGTGTGTGTGCTCCTGCGCTTCATCAGTATCTGCACTTCAGTGCTGTAGTTTTCCCTCTCAGCCCTCCGTCAGTCCGTCATCACAGTGCTTCAGTATTATTCTTCTTCTATTATTATTCCCTCCAGAACTGTCTTGAGCATCTGTCTGCGCTCCCGTCTCACGCCTCCAGAAGCCACCGCGTTCATTGCGTTTGGTCTTCTGAGGCGCAGCTCATTTATTAGAGGAGAACAAACCCCCCAGTGGCGGACCCCCACAGTGCAGCAGACTACACTCCTCTCAGTGATGTTACTGACCCTGCAGCAGCAGCTGAGGAGGTTATGCTCTTCAGTGCATCATTGATGGACACGCTGCTGTATTCACTAATGTTTTATGCCATATTACAGTTTGTGCATAAATTAAGTTCACATCTTTGGATGGAGAA
Organism: Danio choprae; assembly: GCA_903798125.1. Classification (NCBI taxonomy): domain Eukaryota; kingdom Metazoa; phylum Chordata; class Actinopteri; order Cypriniformes; family Danionidae; genus Danio; species Danio choprae. Next base: position 34,667 of record CAIGQW010051674.1, read on the forward strand.
ACAGCTATTGAGAGGTTTTTCATCATTACAGAAATGACCCAATCACAAGCATGACCTCATGACACATACAGGGTGATTCATTATTATTATTGCTTTAATAAACAGTGTTGGAGCTGTAAATGTGTGTATATTTACCCAGCGCAGACGTCGCCTCGTCAAATATGCTTGCATTGGGTAAAGAACCAGAACTGCAAGAAGAGAAAGAAAAGGACATTGTATAAATTCAGTATGAAGCAATGGACACAGCAGTCAAGAGTTTACTTTTCTGAAACCTCATCGATGCTTTAGTTATGGATGCATTAGAGCTGTGCAATTCATTGAAATTCAGTTTCCAACCATTATTATCGCAACAGTTTTCCCCATCCATTCCTCTGCAAAGCTAAGTTTCTGATGAACTAACAGGAGTTTAGCAGCGTGAGACGCGCTTCATTTATTGATGTGTATGTTCTCTGAGCGCACACACACAACAGCATGCGTGCTCTTTCACTGAATTAAATGCACATCTAAAGTTATCTTATGGTGATTTGTTTTTGTGAGCAAGTGTGTGTGTGAGTGTTTGAGAGAGTCAGTGAGTGAGTGAGTGAGTTTAAATGAGTGTGTGCACATGAGTTCAAATGAGTGTGCACGCTTGAGGGTGTGTGAGTATGAGTGTGTGTTTGAGTTTGTGTTTTAGTAAGCTTGTTGTGTGTGTGAGTGCATATATGTTTGAGTGTATGTGTTTGAGTGAGTGTGCGCGTTCAAATAAATGTGTGTGTGCTTGAATGTGAGTGTGTGTTTGAGTGAAGCCTGACTTATACATCTTTGTACTACCTTGTGTGTAGTTGTGCATTTATACTTCTGTGTGCTGTTTGTGTTGCTCTGCAATAACACTTCTGAAACGCTAGCTGGCAGTAGGTGTTTATACTCCTCTGTGTCGAGTTTCTTCGTGGGTGTTTAGTTTTTTCTGAACGCTACCTTACTGTACAAGTAGCTCAAACTCGCTCATTCAGAGGCGGGAACTGGCGGATGTGCAACAACTTTAATCATAAGGCAAACACAAAACAAAAGTCTCCATCTGGAGCTCTACAGTGGGACTCCACACTTGTAAACACTGTCTCTCTGCTCTCGCCACCAAGCCGACCAATCACAGAGCTTGCGCTACACGTCGTCGCAAAGTGTAGTCACAATTTTTGAGAGGTGCGTGTCGGCCACATCAAGGAGTCTGCGACCGCGTGAAGGCTGCGCCGGACCATACGCATGCAGTCGACGCATAAGGATAAACCAGCCTTGAGTGTGTGTGTGTGTTTGTGTAAGTGTGTGTGTGTGTGTGTACCTGAGAGGTGTAGTGGCGGGTGCTGGGTCGCTGCTGGGTTTCTCCTCGCTGGGTTTCTTCTCTTCTTCAGACGGACTCTCAGATGCTGGAGCTGCAGACGGAGCCGCAGCCGCTGATGCTGTAGTGCTGGAGGAGGAGGAAGAGGAGGAGGAGGAGGAGGAAGGAGCCGGCGCAGACGCTGATTTAGGCTGCACACACACACACACACACACACACACACACACACACACACACACACACAAGCTCATTAACACATCACCGTTTACACATACATAACGTCAACTCAGTGATACCAACTAGAGCTGGGTGGTTTTGTCATTCTGGAGAATAATACATAATCTCAGTGCTAGTGCTGGGCGGTATGACCAAAGGTTTATTTCACAGTATGAGAAAGATTATTTCATGGTAACAATATAGTTTTTATAAAGCTAGTTATTTCAGAAAATGTGCTAAAGGGCTTCATAGATCAAATCAGCTTGAATATTTAAGAAAATGACTTGATATTATTTGATTATTTAGTATTTTACTATATTTATTGTATTTGTCGTCACTAGTGGGCGGGGCTTTCCCTCTCTGATGACACGTACAGAGGGAGAATGTCAATCAAAGTGTTTCCTTTATCAAGTCCGATTAGAACAAATACAATTAATTCATGTTTCCCATTAGAGGCTGGAGATATTCACACACTGCTGACACACAACTGAGTTTAAACCCCTTATAAAAGTCATTTCTGCATAATAGGTGCCCTTTAAATAGAGCTTCAATCTCTAAACAACAAAATGTACATGATTAAATTATACTCGAGTATGTTTTATGAACTCCTCTTTATTATTTGAAACGTCAACACCCAAACGCATCATAAATACCTCTGCAGAATCAGCAGACTGATAAAGCCTCACCTTTGTGACCATAACCACCACAAAGTTCTTCTCGTCTATCTTGTACTCCTTGAGCGCTGTGTCATCGCTCAGGATTTTGCCTGCAGGAATAATACAAATAAACACCACATAACTCATCAACTCTCAACCTGACAGCTGTCAATCATCCATCAAACTCCACCGCTGCATAAACATGCGTTATATATCACTGAATTATAGGCAGGGCAAGTTTATTTACATAGCACATTTCATACGCAATGGTAATTTAAAGTGGAGAAACAAGAAGATTAGAGGAATCATAAGATACAACAGTAAAGCTGAATAATATATTGCTTCAGCATCGATAGCGCAAATGGGAATTAACCCTAACAGAATGAAAGATTTTCACTTGCTTGTGTTTTTTCAAGCTAATTTAAAGCATTTATGCACAATAAGTTATAACATTGGTAGCTTTAACGTAGATGTAATTATACACACAATGAAGAATATACAGTGTTATTTTAGATTTATCTATTGTATTTCTTTAACTTCAGAGAAAACCATAAAACATCCTTTATTTCATTTTCATCTCTGCTCTATTGTATTTATCTATGCTTTTAATTTCATTATTATATTTTATGCAGATGCACTCCTATGCAAAGTCATCCTAATTCATTCATTTTCTTTTCAGCTTAGTCCCTTTATTAATCAGGGGTCGCCACAGCGGAATGAACCGCCAACTTATCCAGCTTATGTTTTATACAGCGGATGCCCTTCCAGCTGCAACCCATCACTGGGAAACACCCATACAAATCCATTGACACAAATACACTATGGACAATTTAGCTTACCCAATTCACTTATAGCGCATGTGTTTGGACTGTGGGGGAAACCGGAGCACCCGGAGGAAACCCACGCCAACATGAGGAGAACATGTAAACTCCACACAGAAACGCCAACTGACCCAGCCGAGGCTCGAACCAGCGACCTTCTTGCTGTGAGGCAAGATCGCTACCCACTGCCACTCATCCCAACCAATCTAAATGAATGAATTCTTTCTAAATGGAGCTATCCAAGTCATCGGGTGAAATATTATATTTATATCACAATATATAAATTGCTGAAGAACAAAAAAAATATCACAATGTCCGGTTTTTCCAATACAATCGAGAAATCCTCTGTATAGCAGGCCACATCTTTATCAGCTGGAAACATCCAATCAAATGCTGAGAGAAAGAGGACTCACCTGCGTATATCAGCTTCTGTCCCGCCACTGGAAAGCCGTCTTTTCCCTTTTCATTCTCGATTTTTTCCTTTAAGGCTTTTACCTGTAAATGACACAAAAACAAATCAAAGTCCGATCAGAAGAGAGCAAACGTGCACACACACACACACACACACACACACACACACACACACACA
>CAIGQW010051674.1:38357-49217 GCA_903798125.1 Danio choprae
ACACACACACACACACACACACACACACACACACACACACACATCATCATCATCATCATCATCAGGCCCACAGATAATCCAGCATCTGGAGCCAGATTCACCAAACACCCTTAAGACATTTCTTCTTGTTTTAGGAAAAAACGTTAAGAATATTTTGTTTTCCGAATAAATCTTATGAATATTCGTGTTTTTTTCTCCCCAAGATTAAAATAACTTAAACTCTTATTTTCTGACTCTTTTAAATGTGAGGGAAACGTTATGTTGTATTCCTAATAAGCCTTTAGAATATTCTCCTTTTTTGTAAGATTAAATCTAATTAAACGTAAAAATTCCAATTCTTGTAAAGAATGATTATAAATAAATTAAAAAGAAAAATCACCTTAAATTAACCCAATATTTGCTTCATACATTAAAATCAATAAGATTATCTTGTATTCCTACAATATCTTAACAATATTTTTTCCCAACTTAGAAAAATGTTAATAGTTTGTTTTCCTAATAAATAAAATTATTTCTTTTTATTCGAAGATTTAAAACAAAAAGAACTAAAGAAAAGTTGAGATTTTCTTTGCATTCCTAAAAAAAATAATCTTAGGAATATTCCCTTTTCTTCCAAGATTAACAGGGACAGTTCAACAAAAAAGGACAATTCTGACATCTTCTGGTGTTTTTTTTTAAAAGAAGATATTTTGAAGAATGTTGGAAACCTGTAACCATTGACTTCCATTGTAGGAAAAAGAAACACTATTGAAGTCAATGGTTACCGGTTTCCAACATTCTTCAAAATAACTTCCTTTGTTTTCAAAAGAAAGAGGAAACTCATAAGGGTTTTAAAGAAGGGCTGGGAAATAGTGTGAGAATATTCATTTTTGGGGTGAACCGTCCCTTTAAAACATCACTTGCAATTCACAATCAGAAACTCCAGCAGGACGCCACGTACACGCTTGAATCTCTCTTGTGGAATTTAGGAGTTATAAAATGATCCGTCTGCGCAGTGATGATTTAATAATGCGCATTTACATCACTTTAAACATTCTCTGTAGATCCCGCCTTTCCCACATGCCATGATTGGTCGATTATATCCAATGCCTGCATGCTATTAGTCAATCCACTCTTCAATCAATACCTTCAGAAATTATGAAATCAAATGCTCACCCTAACCATACAACACTTCTGCAGTAAACCAAGGCAAGGCAAGTTTATTTCTATAGCACATTTCATACACAGGGGCAATTCAAAGTGCTTTACATAAACAGGAATAAAAGAGAGACGTATAAAAAATAAAAACAAATAATATGAAAACAGATAAAAACAGATTAAAATGTGTTAAACAGGTTATAAAAGAATGAAAATGAAAAGAAAGACATAATAGTGCGATCTGTCGGACGTAGCACAGTGCTCATTCAGTAAAGGCACAGCTAAACCAATGTCAAGCCGTAAAGTTTAACCAAAATGAAGTAAAAGTTCTTCATTTGCATGTGTTTTTAAGGCCTGACAGAGTTTAAAGTATTCAGGCACAAGACATTTGACCATTTCTAACTTTATTAAAGTATAGTTTTATTGAATTATTTATACAGTAAAGACGTCTGCAGTGTTATCTTACACCTGAATACTATCTGACTGTCACGCATACCATAAAACACTGTTTATTTCACTTTTATCTTTGCTTTTTATCTTATTTTTTAACATCCCAATCATTGGAAATTCATCAATTCTTTCTAAACAGCCTTTTTCAAGTCATCTGGTGAAACGGTGTATATATAAATCACAATATTTAGTGCAGAAAAATAAAATATCGCAATGTCAGATTTTGCCCATATCGTGCAGCCCTAAACACCTCCATTATAGGAACAAAACTTAGTGAACTAAGACATTAACACAGCTGATTTTGGCTAGATTGATCCTGTTATTGAACTGAAATGAAGCAATACTGGACTGAACAATGGGACAATAATCTTCTGCAGAACTGATAAAGAGCTGAAACTGAACTGAACTGAACTTTTAACATGTATTGATCTGCACAGAACCAACACCTGGTCTGAATAATGACAATAGTGTTACTGAAGAGTTGCAGAATGCGTTATCTATCTGTAATAACTAAACAGCAAAGATTTGACTAACAAAGGGCAAATTCAGTCTGAGATCACAGTAAATATGCAAATGCTTTCAAATGAGCCGGATCTGAAGCACGTTTGCACTACAAAAGAAAAGCAGCATATCATAGCCAGATTTGGAGGAAAACACATTTCTGATCATTTGTCTGTTTGCTTTTCTTCTATGGCTATTTTCATGGTGAGAAAAAGTATATTATAGATATTAATTATATTAAGCGTTTAAAACTGTGTTTGGATTAAAAGATATAAAAGATAAATATTAATTATAAAAATATATAAATAAACACGCTTCAACAGCATGAACTGAATGAAAGCAATTTCTCTAAGAATTAAAGCCCAACACAATCTAATATAACATGTGGACGATCTTCTCCAAGTACTACAAGCATGACTGATATTACAGCAGGTAAAAACTGCTGCTCTGAATATTTTAAAGGTGCTGTTAGCTGAAATAAACACTAATGCTGGGAAATAATAAGCTCAACTTTATGGTAATGAGATACGATGCAGTTCAGCGGCAACCAAAATTAATCCGAATGTAGTAGTCCACCCCTTGAGAAGATTCCAGTACAGTCTATTAAACATTGAGCCATATCGCCCAGGCATATGTGCAGCCCTCATTAAATTAGCCGAAAAGATCATTAGTGCCCCTCTACCCTCCATTCAGGACATTTTGCTCTCATGGGGGAAAGATAGCAGTATTGTGAATGACTCAACCCATCCCTTTCACAGTCTCAGGAAGAAGGTTTCGGAGTATTAGAGCCTGCTCGGCTAGACTACTCAACAGCTTCTTCCCACAGGCTGTTAGAGCCCTTAACTCCAGTTAATGCACCCCTCTCTGAAATCTCATGTGTTTGTATTTGTATGTCCACACGTGTAGCGGAATGACAATAAAGCTCGACATGCCTTGAATTAACATAAACATACTGTTGGTTTTAGGTCCTGAAACGTCTAAGAATAAGCTGCTTCTGTAAGGTCTGATAAACAGGAAGTGTGGACTAAAACCGACCGAGTGTCTTCCTTCCTGAAGCTCCAGCAGATTTTAGACCTGTGGTTGACCTCCACTGGAGCTGTGCAGGTTTGATTAAACTGACAAATGTGCCATTAAAGGGACAGTTCACACTAAAATTAAAATCTTCTTCATTTACTCACACTCAAGTGCTTCTAATCAGGAATTTCTTTCTTCTCTTGATCACGATGGAAGATATACTGAGACATGCTGGAGAAAATCAGCCATTGGCATTCATAGGAGCAAAAAAATACTATGGAAGTCAATGGCTTTGCTTGTTTTTTTCCAGCATTCTTCAAAATATCTTCATTTGTGTTCAACAGTAGAAACTCAAACAGGTTTAGAACAAGAATAAATAGCAGAATTTACATTTTTGGATGAACTGTGCCTTTAACAAATAAAATGGATGAAATAATTATTTAAAAAGGACAGATGAGCAAAAATAAAACTCAATCTGTCAGTTTAGAAAACAGCCAGAATGCTAGCATGAGCATGAGCAGCTTGCAGACCATCCCGGAGAACAAACGGTTTATTTTACATGAGGACTATGCAATTTTGCAGGCTTGAAATGCAAAGTTTTAAACACAATTTCAAAGCAGCAGTTTCTGAAACCGGCACTGTTGTGTTCTCGGTGTAAACTCCAGAAGTGTGATTCAGCACACGTGTGTTGATGTGTGCTAGTGTTCAGTCTATAGAGACGGCTGACGCAAAACTGACAGAAGATTTCAAAGGATCGGGGCATTTCACTTGTGTTTTGAGACATGGCATAGCTGACAAATGTCAGTTTGATTGACAGGGTTGAAAACAACACACATTAGTGGACAGTTCACAGAATACTGAGGTAAAGTTGGCTTTATATACAGTGACAGCTTGTGACACGATCCCTATATTGTTTAGCGCTACTTTGAATATTGGGTCTGAATTAGCAAGCATGACTTAAAAACAACATCAGCACTACTTAACTGACTGTGGTACTTTGATGGTCATCGGCTGCTGATATGATTTCACTAGGGGTGTCAAAATTAATTGTTTCTTCGGGGCACCGCGATGCAGACACGAACAATTCGGTATCGGTTCAGTAATAGATCCTAATGAGTTATTACATACTGACGTCATTTATCTCATATGCACTATGTGGCGGTAGAATACTATGGCGAGGGTGCGAGCGTGAGTAATTAAACACAGAAACTCTGCACGGTTCACTGTGTGTGTTTGCTGGACAGTCTTTCACTGACACTGAAGTTACGGCAGAAGCCCCTACTGTACTGATGTGGAGAAAATTAAAGTAAACACCATTTCTTTCTTTCTTTCTCTCTCTCTCTCTCTCTCTCTCCCTCCCTCTCCCTCTGTGGCCCGTTTGACCTGCTAGCGTGACGTTTCCTCTCCTCTCTCGGCTGTTATAGCGATACTTGTGGATCTAGACTTGAGTGTGTCTGCAGAGTGAGTTTTCTCCACCGCGTCTATCATGGATCAGCTGTGATCGCCACGTCCATTTATCAGTATCACTCATCGGTGAACAGCATTAGAGCCAATCACAGCCCTTTCTGTTGAGCGCGTGACCAACCATAGGCGTTTAAGAACTCGCTCGACAACGCTCAAAAAGCAAGCGGGATAATATTAACTCGTTTATTTGCTATAAATGCTCGTGTTGTTCTGTGCATGTCCTTGAGTTTTGTTTGATGCAGAGTGTTTTCTTTGAGAAGGTCAAATTAAAGCTACAGTTCATATATCTGACTGCTTGTATTGAAGGACAAGATTGAATTACAAATACATATAAAAAAATATACATTTTAATACAACAGTTCTTGTGCTGTGAAATATAAAATGGTGTATGGAAAGCATCGTCACTGCACCGACTTGAACCGAATTGATGGCATGATAATCGTAACCGAACCGCGAGACCAGTGTAGGTTCACACCTCTAGATTTCACTATTTATCATTTGCAAACAATACTTTTCTGAAATTACATTATTAAAAAGAAAGTCCAAACCAACTTTACCCCCAATTCGCAGAATATAATGCAACTACGCTGCGGACGACCCGAGTTCGAGAATCCCAGCTTGTACAAAAACTCAGAAATCGTGCCGCTTATTCACAGAGAGTTAACGCTTTACGCCAGACTGATGAAGTGACAATACATTACAAGATAAATAAGACAATAAAAACACAAACGTTGAATAACTACAGTTGCTTTAAGCTGGTTTTGATCCCAATTGGATCACACAGACAGGATCACTAACCGCTCTCCTAAAACACCTGATCATTAGATTGTACAACGCGGGTTATAATTCCTCTATCTGCGGAACCGTTTCCCTGCTGAGGCCGTTCTAGAGCGATACAGAAAATGACCACCGGTGTCACTGTAGAGATGCTTTTGGAAACGTTTCAAAGACTCGACACATTTGCTTTGAGTGTTTCACGAAGCCTCGCTTTGCCCACCGCTATCAGTCCACAGTCATCAACAACACTGCTGAACCACAGCAGTAAATGAGTGCGGGAGTGTAAAGTTTCTGCACAAACACACAGCGCCACCTACTGACCCCCAGCAGCAATACACTACTCTCACACTGAGGTAAAGTTGGTTTTACATTCGCACATTCAGACTTTCTACTTCATATAGTTTCACAAAAGTATTATTTGCAAATTCTAAATAGAAAAATCACCTCAGCAGCCGATGACTATCAAAGTACAACATCGCTCACAGTCAATTAAATAGTGCTAATGTTTTATTTCAGACCCAATATTCAAAGTACCATGGTAAAAAATGTAGGGACTGTGTCATGAGTTATCACTGAATGAATGTGTGAATATAACTTTACCTCAATCGCTCTCACACTCATCTGACTGACTGAGGAGGGGTTTATAATATTGCTGTTTGTGTGTGAAACTGTGTTGTTTATTCACCTCATAGTTGTTCTGTTAACAAACGAAACATAAATGAGAAAAGCTGACAAACACAGTTCATAACACTGAAGTGAGTCACTGGGTTACTGAGAAGCTACATATCACTTCACCAATGTGTTGATGATGTTTAACGAGACCAAAGAGCTGAATGAGAAAAATAAAACCGTAAAATCAACGTGTTAATTACCATCAAACAACTTTACAGCCGATTATACGGTTTCAGGCACTAGTATCATATGTTCTGTCGCATGAATCACACACACACAGACAGACAGTGTGTTCATGTATGTCACACAACTAACACACGTGAAAACCTCGACAACACACAGCATGACTTGCTAAAACACACTAATTGTCCTTTAATTGTAGATCAGACGCGTCTAAAGTATCACGCTGACTGTCAAATGGTGTTTGAGGCCATTTTGGAGAAACTGCGACACTTTTACGTCTCGTTTATGAAACTTTCCTGCTGTTTGGCTGAAAGTAAAAACTCACTCTTATGGCAGCTAACATGCTAATGCTAACTGCCTCACCGAAGCGCGTGAACCCGAGCGCGTTCTCGTTCCCGCACAGGCTGACGGTGTGTATGTATGTGTGTGTGTGTGTGTGTGTGTGCTTTCTCGACTCTGCTGACAGACTGTGTTAGCTTTAGCCGCAGCATTAGCCGTGCTCCTCGCGCTCGTTTCTCACCGTCTCCTCCGCGTCGATGTCGATTTTAAACGTCTGCTGCTGGAGGGTTTTCAGCGTGATCTGCATTTTCGCGTTCTTCCGTGTCGCCGGTGTGGAAAGTGACCGAGGGCTGGATCGCTGGCTGTGGGTTTTTCGCCGTGGTTCATCACAGCCTGTCCGCCGCCATTACGCGCATAAACACTCCACGGCCCGTCCCCCCCTTTCGCCACACTGCGCATGCGCCGCGCTCCGACGTGCTTGCGTCACTGCACGCGTATAAAAGGCAGAGCTCGCGAGATGAAAATGCAAATATCAAAACATCTGAAGGCTTTTTAACACAGTATAAAAGTTTGTTACAGTTACATTCATTTATTGTTTGTTTGTTGATTGTTATTTTCATTATGTTGCGTTCACAACATAACACAATACAAACAGCTAAAAGCATTTTAACAAGTTTACTTGAAGGTCGCTGGTTCGAGTCCCGGCTGGGTCAGTTGGTGTTTCTGTGTGGAGTTTGCATGTTCTCCCCGTGTTGGTGTGGGTTTCCTCCGGGTGCTCCGGTTTCCCCCACAGTCCAAACACATGCGCTATACACTCAAAAAAATAACTCATTGGGTTAACTCAATTTAATTGTGTGCAGGATTTCCATCCAATAAATATACGTAACACCAACACAATGAAAGATCATCCACGTAACGAAACGTAATTGAGTTAGTCCACCTCAATTTTATCAAATATAGCTAAGCAAATAGAAATCCATTAAATTACTATAATTGATTTACATTTGTGCAACTCAATATAAATTAATTAATTGGAAATATATTTTTTATATTTATTTTAAAATATTTATTTATTTTATTACTACACACACACAAGCCAAATAGACTGAGTTGTAAAGAAAATGTATCCCATGTCCCCCAAAGCCACAAACACATTAAGACAGTGGAGGCACTTTATCAACATTTAACCTAATTATAACAAATTAAAAGCACAATATATGTAATATCTTGAACAATAAAGAGGCAGAAACTACTGCTTGTTTTACATGACTAATTTAACAGACAGACCATTTTTATTATCTGCTGGACCTTAAAATCAGGAGATATAAAACAAGTAGGAACAAAAGGTCTTATATCATGTTAACAATGCACACAAAAAAATATCAACATAATACAAAGCATATTTAATGTAATGTGAAGAACAATCAAACATAAATCAAATTGTTTTTTTTCTTCCAATGTTTCTTCAAGTCATAAAATGAGAATAGGAATATTAAAAATGGCTGGCTACTCAAGAGGTGTATAACTTTTTCTGTGTAGTACAAATGGGCAATTCAAACAAAAACACAGTTTGCTCTTTTACACTGAAGTAGAGCTTTTTGGTGCATCTAAAAAACAAAAGTGTTGAATCATGTTTCAACATCAAGTCAAGTTCATTTCAACCCGTGTTAAGTCATCCAATCACCAGACAGGTACAAGAGTAATGAAGACACCCGTTGGCACAATATATAAATGAGCAATGAAGTGCAGATGTTAGTGTCCCACAAAAAGATTTGCATTGGGAAATCCTAACTTCAAACCCAATCAAGGTTTGTAAGGGAGGACCAATTACTACACCAAGTCACTCCATCCCCCATGGCTGCATAGTATACATTTATCATTATTTTTAAAAATACGTTTTTGCAATTGTATGTCCAAGTTCCTTAAATTACAGCCCCCGTGCTGCCTCTGTGTAGCTTAGTCACTTATTGTAAAATGTCACAAAGAAAACATCTATGAGTTCACTTAGTGTTGTTGGTTTAGTAGATGAAAGATGACAAAAGATCGAAATGACAAAAGAATCCCAAATTCCAAAAGATAAAGAAACTTCTCCATGTTTTTGTCATCTGGTGTTCACTTCTTAAGAAAACAACTTGATTTTATTTTGTATTGAGCTTGTGTCCATCCAGATTTGATTTTTCTGGAAAAACTGAAAGGTGGACTTGGGGTTTTCTGGAAAGCTCAGATCAAGGGCATAAATGAGCCCAAACAGCATGTGAAACCAATGATGACATGGCCTACATTGTTCAGGACTTTAATGCCTTCGATCACAATTCCCCCATCCTCTGGCTCCCCATTGTCATAACTTCGGATCATGTAAATCCCCATGACTGTGCTTGAGATGTCCCTCTCCACATCCTTAGTGCCAAGGGCCTGAAAACACAGTCATAAGCAATGATAAATATTTTGTGTGAATTTCTGTAATTTATATGTCACAACATACATTTGTGAATTGTGTTTCTGTGTGTATCTATTTACACAGAGTTATTCAGTTCCATAACTGTTTGCCATGAGAGAAATAACAGAGTTAAACTACTGAGTTACACTGTTAGAGCCTACATAAGAAACATGATCAAACTTACCAAATATGCCTTAAAGAAAGGAGTTAGGATCTTCACTGAGGTAGATGACAAGGCTTCTCAGGATGCACTCTGTTCTGGTGTTGATATCATCATACTAAAGCAAACGCAAAGGTCTGCCCCTTCATTTCCTTTCTTCTTGAAGATCTGTATTAGCTAGTTAGAGAAGAGGTCCAGCTGTGACAAGAACTTGATTGTAGTGGCTTGGTAGTGATGTGCAGGAACCCTGCATTCACCTGGAAAATATTAAACAAAAACAGCCATTTATTTATAGTTTATAATTTTTGTATGGGCAATCTGTGTATAGACACAGATAGCAATAACTGCCCCTAAAATGCCCATGACGTTGCCTAAAATGTTGCAACAAATACCTGCTATCTAGTTCCAAACTGCATTCTTTGCACTGCCACATACACTGATCTAAAAAGTAGATTAAATACAATTGGCATTCATTACATTAAACTAATAATAACAATACATATCAGCTTAGTAAGAAAACTGTACTTACCATCACTAGGAGGATGCCAGAAGGAATCCTGTAAAACTGATGAAACTGCAAAGATAAAATAAATGTATTAATGTGTTTACAAGTAGGAACAACAACTCAAAATTGCATTTGAGAACCTGATAACTATAAAATAATAAACCTATAAAACATTAACACTTAGAACATATTAGCAAATTCTCAGCAACAGCAAAGACAAATTAAATCATAAATTTTACAGTGCTATTTTAAGCTGAATAAAAGCCAAATAAACTTAAACAATATAAAATTTTCATCTTTATGTTTGAGGTAACAAATGAAAATCATTTTGCAACGGGTTCAAAGCCGTCAGAAAGAAACAGACATTGATTTAAAGTTGAATTTTAAAGTCGTCATTTCTAGCGTTAACATTACGTGATCGCAACATCAGAACATTATTACGCTAAAAAAAACATTGACAAAGTTCAAATTCCTTGACTCACGCAGTCTGACATCGATTCAACACCCCGATGACCAATAAAATGTTAAATCAACGTCGGAACATTATGATAAAAAGCGTTAATTCTATGCCAGTCTGTTTTTCTCCCGTTTGCATGATAAGTACCTGGCTAAGTTAGCTAGCTAACGTTAGCCGCCAACTTTACTGAAAACCAAGCAAAACTGTATCACGATTGTTGCACACGGTCAATATTATCTTGAAACAAGAAAAACAAACAAATACTCACCAAATAATTGACTTCTTGAAATCGAGAGCATCCCGTGCAGAGATTGAGATTGAGAATTGAGATCTCATCATCCCGTGCAGCCACAGGTGGAAAATGGTGGACGGACATAATGCAAGTCGCATTGAAAACGCGCGCATCTCGTGCACGCGCAAAACGGGGTCATCTTATTGAACTAATTTATTTTGGGTAAATACAGTTTATAGGTGAAACGACTAATACATTTTTTGTTACATCAATTAAATGTAAATGAATATTTTAAAAATAGATATATTTAAATAAAGGGGACATTATTTACTTGTGTCACGTTAAAGAAGGGCTTGAATCATTTTTTTGAGTGTAGGGGAACTGATGAACTCAATTGGCCGTAGTGTATGAGTGTGTGTGTGTGTGTGTGTGTGTGTGTGTGAATGAGTGTGTATGGGTGTTTCCCAGTACTAGGTAGCAGCTGGAAGGGCATCCGCAGTGTAAAACATATGATGGAATAGTTGGCAGTTCATTCTGCTGTGGCAACCCCTGATGAATAAAGGGACTAAGCTGAAGGAAAATGAATGAATGA
>CAIGQW010051675.1:0-14841 GCA_903798125.1 Danio choprae
TCCGTTGTTCACAATGGTGACCTGCAATGAAATGCTGTAAATGGCTTTACAGGCAAGGATATTGTGGCTACTAAGATTGCACCTAAATCAACAAGTTATAGCAGGGGTCACCAAACTTGTTCCTGGAGGGCCGGTGTCCTGCAGATTTTAGCTCCAACCCTAATCAAACACACCTGAGCAAGATAATCAAGGTCTTACTAGGTATACTTGAAGCATCCAGGCAGGTGTGTAGAGGCAAGTTGGAGCTAAACCCTGCAGGGACACCGGCCCTACTGGACTGAGATTGGTGACCCCTGATTTATAGGATCATCAAGAACTTCAAGGAAAGAGGTTCAATTCTTGTTAAGGAGGCTTCAGGGCATCCAAGAAAGTCCAGCAAGTGCCAGGATTGTCTACTAAAGAGGATTCAGCTGCGGGAACGGAGTGCCACCAGTGCAGAGCTTGCTCAGGAATGGCAGCAGACGGATAAGAGCACATCTGCACGTACAGTAAGGCCAAGACTTTTGGAAGATGGCCTGGTGTCAAGAAGGGCAGCAAAGAAGTCACTTCTCTCCAAACAAAAAAATCAGGGACAGATTGATCTTCTGCAAAAAGTATGGTGAATGGACTGTTGAGGACTGGGGCAAAGTCATATTCTCAGATAAAGCCCCTTTCCGATTGTTTGGGGCATCTGGAAAAAGGCTTGTCCGGAGATGAAAAGGTGAACGCTACCATCAGTCCTGTGTCATGCCAACAGTAAAGCATCCTGAGACCATTCATGTGTGGGGTTGCTTCTCATCCAAGGGAGTGAGCTCACTCACAATTTTGCCCCAAAACCCAGCTATGAATAAAGAATGGTACCAAAACACCCTCCAACAGCAACTTCTTCCAACAATCCAACAACAGTTTGGTGAAGAACAATGCATTTTCCAGCACGATGGAGAACCGTGCCATGAGGCAAAAGTGATATATAAGTGGCTCGGGGACCAAAACATTGAAATTTTGGGTCCATGGCCTGGAAACTCCCCAGACTTAATCCCATTGAGAACTTGTGGTCAATCCTCAAGAGACGGGTGGACAAACAAAAACCAACTAATTCTGACAAACTCCAAGAAGTGATTATGAAAGATTTATCAGTCAGGATTTGGCCCAGAAGTTGATTGAGAGCATGTCCAGTCGAATTGCAGAGGTCCTGAAAAAGAAGGTCCAACACTGCAAATACTGACTCTTTGCAAAAATGTCATGTAAATGTCGATAAAAGCCTTTGAAACGTATGAAGTGCTTGTAATTGTTTTTCAGTACATTACAGAAAACGACTGAAACAAAGATCTAAAAGCAGTTTAGCAGCAAACTTTGTGAAAACTAATAATTGTGTCATTCTCAAAACTTTTGGCCACGACTGTAGAGATATGAGCAATCAGAAAACAGAAGGGCAATCCAAAGACAGGTCGATATACAGGCAAGGTTCGGGGCAGGCAGAGAACATTCACAGACAATTTAAGCAAACAAGGGATCAAAGCACAGGTAAGGCAAAACACTATGAACCTGTAATGACTGCTGGGCAAATCAAGACTTTGCACTGAACTGCCCAGGACAAGAGGCTTATACGAGCAAGTACAACTTAGATGCACCTGCCACCACAATCAGTCCCAGGCAAGGAGGCTTATGGGGAATATAGTCCAAATAGACCTGTTCTCTAAATGCGTTAATAAATACTTTGAAAATAATTACAAAGTCAATTTTGGATCTTACCTCCACTTTACAATTACCTTACAATGTTTAGTTTAGTACAACATAAAGATATATGAACTTTCCCTAAGACAAATGCATTTTCTAATTGTAACATATGATGTTCTTATTGCTATTTCAACAGCAGAGTCCACTCCAAAAGCTTCACCAACAGACTCAAAAACACGTGAGTAAAGTTTAGTGCTAATTTTAAATGTGCATCTAACACCGTCCTAACCAAACGCGACACAATGCTTCAACACACAATAAATGCTTCAACACACAATAAATGCTTCAACACACAATAAAAGCTATCTCTTTCATTTTAATCTGAGTCTTTGTCCTAACCGTCCGTGACAGTAGGATATGCGTTAACGTTGGCCAGTGCGTCTCAATCCTTCAGCATCAAGGCAACAGCCAAGAGAGAGCAGCAGTTTTCACCTGTCAGTGGCTGGCACATGGCTCCTATAGTGTAAAAGTGAAATAGCCATTTTTATTATTTAACATTTCAACAGGTTTTTTTTATTTTACTTAAACCTATTGAGAAGAAGCAATGTAAAAGGTATTACAGTTTTTATCATGTCGCAACTTAAGCGAACATATAAGTTGCTTGTCACTAAAATCTTGTCATGTTGTGTGCTGTTAGGACATGGTGTAATATATATTTTTTTCATAGTGTTTATTGAAACTCTTGCAACATTTTCATTGTAGATTCAACAGCAAAGTCCACTGCAAAAGCTTCAGAAGCAGACAAAGAAACATGTAAGTTGAGTTCGGTGTTCAATTCAAAAACACACTATCAACAATAAAATTGTTCTTTAGTGTTTATTAAAATGCATGTTGCAACTTACATTCTTTTCCAGCAACAGTTTCTGTCATTTCCATGACTGAATCCTCAATGACCTCTAGCATGGTCGTAAAACAATTTCCATTTTAAATCCAGCTTAACACATTCTCATTGGAGTTTCTACAGCAAAGTCCACTGCAAAAGCTTCATCCACAGACACACACAAAAATAAGAAAGGTTTACCTGACAATAAAATTATTCTTAATCTTAATGTTAATTGAAATTTCAATCAACCTACATACAAAGACTTTATTTCTAAAATATTTTCCTCCATATGACTGTATTCTCTTCTCAATT
Source organism: Danio choprae (assembly GCA_903798125.1). Lineage (NCBI taxonomy): Eukaryota > Metazoa > Chordata > Actinopteri > Cypriniformes > Danionidae > Danio > Danio choprae. Next base: position 2,852 of record CAIGQW010051675.1, read on the forward strand.
TCTGACTATTTACTTCTTTCTATGCACATACAAATTATAAAACAAATACACGTTCATATTTTTTCTGAGGTGGACTTGTTAATCTAAAATGCACATACTTTATATATTAAACTTCATTACTGTACATAAATATATATTAAAGTGTTGGTGTTGTTTTGACACAGATACAGCTACATGGTTGATACCACTGGTTTCCACTGGTGTTGGTGTCATTTTATGTGGATTCTTCTGTCTGTGCTGGTTCGCAAGTAAGTCAAGTTCACAATTGTACACTCCATGCTGTTACCATGCGATCTAAAATTCAATATCAATAAACTAATAATGCACAACTGTATTGTTTTCTAGGTAAAAGAAGAAGAAAAAAGTATGTCTTTGTTTATGCATTATATTTAAGTGTCTGTTTTGTTTTTAACTTTAACAATTAAAAAGTATAGAACTGAAATATTTGGTAACAAATGCATGACAAAATGCCATAAAAATCAATATTTCATTCACAGCAATAAAATGAGAACAACAAATTCAGATGTGTCCAGTCAAGGTATCGATATGGTGAGTATCTATTCATTAACACTCTCATAAAAAAATAAATAATTAAATAAAACTTAATAATTAGCATAAATTCTAAGAATGGCTGAAAGTAACTCGACCTTAATAATTCACCATTTTATTTACAATTGTTAAATATGTTTTGTTTTTGTTTTTTTAACAGTTGTTCATTGTGTTTTCAGAGTTGTTCTGGACCACCAGATATATATTCTCTGATCACTTCTGCACCAGCCACATCTCAACCCATATATGAAGGTAAAAGAAAATAGTTCTCCAGGACATCAAATAGTCTTACTAAAAGCATCTTGTAGGAAAAACAAACCTTGAGTTAGAAACAGTGAAGTGACCACAGCTTCTCACAGACTACACCCATTTCCTCTTTTAAGTCAGATAAGAACTATTATTATTAGAATTTTTATGTGAAGCCATTTCATCTCGGTCTTCTTATTCTGGATGTTTTTACTCTTTAACAATCACCTTCTTTCTGTTATTTCAAAGATCTGAAGTCAAATCAGCACAACGCAGCAGACCCTACAGACACTTTCAGGACCTCTGGAAACTCAATATACCAGCCCTCAGGTGATGAAATCAGTCATTCTGTTATGAGGATCAAATCTTTCTAGTTCTGTTCACAAGTTGTTAATATAGTTATATATACACATTCTGGAAAAACACTCCACAGTCCAACCACCACTGCAGAAACAACTATATTAGCAACAACATTTTTTCACTAGTTTAAAATCAGCATTTTACACACATATGTAAGTGTTAGAGACAAGGCTCGGCCAATCACAGTCAGCTAATATGGAGGAAGTGAGAGAAATACTACATTCATCACAACACACAACTCTGAGAAGAGTTGTGCAAAGTGTCAGATATTAAAACACATTAAAGCTTAATGTGAAATAACTTGTTCATCAAGTGCGAAACATGTTCATTAAAGTGATAATATGCTTCTGCATTGCATTTCAGATGTTTTGGTCAACAAACAACAGCATCGAGAAAATGCAGAGAAAAATGAGGTATGAACAATCTCACAAACCAAACCCACATAATCGTCGAATCATGAACAGAATACCAACACATTTAATACCATGTATTTCTTTCTTCTTAAGAATGTCTACCACCTGTACTCCACCATCCATGACCCAGTTCAGTCAAACTCTGGAGATCAAGTATACAGTTTGGTGAAGATGCACTGATGATAAGCCTCAAGATTTGTTTTATTGCACAGGACATCAGTTATGAATGAACTGTTTTTACTTGCAGACACGTGTATTATTTTCATCATTTAGTTGTGTGGAATACATACTGTGACCTCTGTGAACATCCAGAGGCCAATACTGCCATATAGTGTCAAAAGATTTTGCACAAACATTTGGTCACTGGGGATTATTCATATTCTTATTTTTCAACTGCATTATTAGGTCATTTTTGTTTTTATATGCATACACTGAAAGCTTAATTGCTGTTATGATTAACAGGTGTATTATTATATTTGTTCAATCTGGCGAGACAAATCTCTCTATTTGAAAGTGTGTTGTGCTCTTGCTCTCGGATGTTTCTCTTTTGCTTTCGTGTACTTTTGTGTATACGATTTGTATGTCAGACATGGAGTGAGTTAAGACTATGACTATTTACCAACCCAGGCTCATTCTGATTACGTATCCCACATTTCTGCAGACAGCAAAATACGTCCCAGGAGGTAAGTTTTTTTTTTTTTTTTTTTACAGTTTTTGTTTTCGCAAATCCACCAGAGATCTCAAATTTCTCTCGCGAGTGCCATTCGCGCCTGCTGTTCTCACATAAATCCACCAGAGGCCACTGTTGACTGACTGACTTTCTGACTGACCAACCGATTGATCACCCCACCCACCCCCTTCCCTAAACCCAACCTCAGTATTTTAAAAAGCAATCCAGAAATAGAAAATAGAAATAGAAAAAGCCCCCTGATTTTTCTCAAGTTCAGATTTTACCACATTCTCACCCTGTTATTTACTTGTTTATTTAATTTTTTAGCTTTTGTTTATGTCTTACCTGCTTTCTGGAACTGTACTTCACTGGACTCGAACCCCGTTGTCGCGGTCAACTCCTCTCTGCATCTCAAGTCCGCCGACGTATGTGTCGAGCTACCCGAGCTACCCGCTGGTAAGCGTGAAAAGGAACGGCATCATACCGCTGTGTAGTGATCATTTAAAAGACGAAATGCAGCCATACGTAGCCCTGGCTACATAATTCACCATCTCCAGAAATGTATATAGGGCTACGTTTTCAGGATGAGCCTATGTTGCGATTTACTCTGGTTATTTATAGATATCCTGATAAGATAAATAGCTTTTAGTTTGTTATTTCAGCCTGTTCCTCTCCTGCAGTTTTGCTTTCCTCTTTTAAAATAGTGTATATGTGATTTAAAATAAAACATCTTATTGTGAACCTGGACTGTTTGTTAGGTGACTGAAGTTACTGTTGAAGTTACTGTTACTTTTTGGTCTCTAACTTTTTTGTTAAATTTAGTAATGTTCTTTATTTCTATAGTGCTTTTACAATGTAGATTGTCAAAGCAGCTTAACAAGAAGAACAATTTAGTTTGTTACATGTCCTATTATCCCTAGAAAAGCCATAAAAGAGTCTTGTAACATTACCAAAAGAAAAATCTTTGTCACCAAGAAAAAGTACACTAATAAATACGTGTCAGATTTTGAGCCTGAACTACAAAAACCAATAAAAAAATAAGGCTTTCTGTGATTTCCTACAATAGGTTCTCAATAATAGCCTGTAGACTATTTTCAGGAATTCAGACATTTTTGGTAGGCAAATTAAAAGCATGTAACATTTATGTGGCTCCTGAGAGCCTCTCTTCTGTGTACAATATACAAAACCAAAGCCATAACTTTCAGAGCACTGAAACTGTCATGGTTTTAGGCTGCAGTCCTTTCTATAGACACTAACACATGCACGCACGCACGCACGCACGCACGCACACAATAAGAAATGTGATCTGTTAATTATGATTTTAATTTGTTAATTATGTTGGTTTTTTTACAGTTATTGCACATTGTGTTGTTTAGAGTTGTTCTGGATGCACAGAGTTATATTCTCAGATCACGTCTGCACCAGCAACATCTCAACTCTCATGTGGAGGTAAAAGAAGATCATTTTCAGGAAATGATCACAGATAATTTAAGTCTTAGTAACAGCATCTGTTGGTAAGCTATAAAAACACACTGAAGTTTAGAAACACACTGAAGTGTCCACAGCTTCTCGAAACTACACCCATGTGCTCTTTAAGCCTTCAACAGAACAGAACTACTTTTATCTGAAGCGTTAGATGCAGTCATTTTATTTTTGTTCTCTCTCTTTCTCTCTCTCTCTGTTTTTTGATGGTTTGTCAATCTTGATCATTCTGTTCTTTCAAAGATCTGAAGCACTCGGAGTTACATCAGCAAAACACAGCAGACCCCACAGACACATTCATGACTTTTGTAAACCCAATCTACCAGCCCTCAGGTCATGAAATCTTTTTTTCATTTACAACAAAGTCATTCTTTTATGAAGATCAAATCATTCTTATTCTGTTCACATATGAGTTTTTAATATAGTTGATATATTATCAAAACACACTGTGGTTTCACATATTCCAACCAACACTGCAGACACAACTACAACAGCGACAAGATTTCCTCACTAGACCAAAATCAGCATTTTAGATGCACGCATGTAAGTGTTAAAGACTTGTCTCAGCCAATCACTGTCAGCTAATATAAAGGAAGTGGGAGAAACACTACATTCATTCAAAAACGAGGTATTAACATTGTCATACAGCAAACCACCATCCATCCTGTACAGAATATCAATCATATATCAATTCAATATCAATTCATTTTAGGTAATTTTTTCTTTCTTCTTAAGAATACGGACCATCTGTACTCCACATCCATAAACCAGTCCAGTCCAACACTGGAGATCAAGAATATAGTTGAGTGAAGATGCACTGATGATGAGCCTCAAGACCCAAGGTTTTATTTCATTGTGTACAGAACAATCTTTACTTACACATGTATTAATTTCATCATTTAGTGGTGTGGAATATATACTGTGACCTCTGTGAACATAAAGCTAAACTAAAAAACAGGATTTTGCACAAACATAATCTGGTCAGTGGTGGTGATTATTCATATTCTTTTTTTTTTTTATTGTATTGTTATGTCTCTGTTTTAGATGTATACACTGAAAGCTTCATTGCTATTATGATTAACAGGTGTATTATTATATTTGTTCAATCTGGCGAGACAAAATTCTCCATTTGAAAATGTATCATGCTCTTGCTCTCTGGTGTTTCTCTGTTGCTCTCGTGTACGTTTTTCTATGCTAATGTTAGTCAGGGAGAGAGGTGAGACTCTGACTATGATTATTTACTCATGTTATTTAGTGATATCCTGATCAGATAAAGAGCTTTTGGTTTGTTATTTTAGCCTGTTCCAATCTTGCAGATTTGCTTCCCATTTTTAAACTGTCTGTATATGTGTATATATATCTGTATATGTGTTGATTTAAAATAAAACCAATATTTATCTCATTGTGAAACTTGGCTGTTTGTTCAGGGGGTTTGTGTTTCCCATCATTTTTGGTCTCTTTTCTTTTCTTTTCTTTTGTAAAATTGTCATGTTTTATATGTTTGATTTTAATTAAATGTATTTTATTTTGAGAGGATAGTGGGAAAATAAGAAAATTAAGACAGTCTGTAATTGTTCTTATTCTGTATTATATACTACTATGTATGATCTTGTTAAATACCAATAAAAATTGTAATTTTCTTTACAATGTACTGTAGATTGTGTCAAAGCAGCTTTACATCAAGAAAGAAAATAATTTATTATGTTACATGTTCTTTTATCATAAAAAAATGGCATTTACCAATTTTAAAGGTCCATGTTTTGCTTATATATATAAAATATTTTAAATAGTCTGTATTGTGGTATGTATTGTGATCATACAAATTCTGGATATCACTGTGCAAAATAAATGGGGATGTTTGAGAATGTACAAACTGAAAGAAAGTACTAAAACAACTGCCTAAAAGTACTATATACTACTACCTTTACAGTGCTCAGCATTTATAAGTACACCCATCACAAATCTATCTATCTTTTAAACTGATATTTTCTATAGAATGCTTTACAATATTATATTTGTGCATATACATTAGATTAGTCGGTAACGAAGCCAAATCTAATTAACAAAATTGTTTACAAGAACAGTCCAAAAATTAGTAAATTTATGTTAAAATTTATAAATAAATATAAAAAAAGAGCACAAATCAAGAGAAACAAAAAATATTTAAAATGTTGTTGAAATGTTTTAGGTTTTAATTCATTTTCCTTTTCAATATTTTGCTTGATTTTAAATGTATTATCTTTCTATTTCTAAAGATGTTCAGTGACTAAAATATTATTTTAATAAATATATCTGTTTAATAAATCTGTTTTGTTCAAATGCACCAATATGCATTGCCTATATTCAGTGAAAAATGTATAAAAATATAAATTTTCAAAATGGGGTGTATTCATTTATGCTGAGCACTGTGTACTGACTATGTAAAGTACGCCATATTGTTTCCTTTGGTCTGACGCTCTACTTCCTTCTTCACCCTTTGTTGAGTTCAGTCTGTTTTCTCACTCTCGCTGTAATGGAGTTGTTCGTCTTCATCGTTTTTCAGCTCCTCGTGGAGGTTCAGACTTACAGTAAGTCATTTATTTGGAATAAAAACAGCATGTTTGCATTTGTAAGGAAACAAGGTTTAGTTGCCTACATTTTTAATTAATTAACTTAAGCATCAGCATGTATGATCTGTACATTTTAATATAAACTGTGGCATATCTGACATATTCAAAGAACGTTTTTTTTTTTTGCAACTAATATTGTAATATTATTTTACTTGTAAATATTGTCAATCATATGTAATGCTTGATCTGTTCCAAACCTCTTACTGTATGTGTATCTTCAGGTGTCAAAATTATACTGCAAGTATTTAATTGCTATTCTTTGTTATAAACCGTTATTGAATCATTGTTAATAACTGTGGGTTATTTCATCTTAACAGACACACTTCAGAAACCCCTCATCAGTGTTAGTGAAGATGAGGATCAGCTCAACATACTCTGTGAAATACCAGCTTCAGTCACAGCTGATGTGACCTGTAATCTCTACACTGGAGATGATGGTCTTCTGAACAGCAGTTACTCTAAGTTGAGTTCATCTGGAGAGCAACATCTTTGTACGTTTTATCCTCTTAGGGCTCTCTTGAGAAGATCAGGAAACATCAGACAGATGAGCTGTGATTATTCACTCAACACTGAACCTGACATCAGATCTCCACACAGTGACCCATACACACTCAGAGGTATGATTTAATTACTAATGCATTTTTCCCCACATATGAGAGTTTTATAGTGTGAAAATGCAGAGGGAAATGTAGGTTATTATCTTTACCATAAAGCAAGGACAACCAATTAAAATTATTTTCATCATATATTTTGTCTGGTTTTGTCAGATAAGTGTGTTCCCCCTATCTGTTGGGGTTTATAAGAGATTGTTTCTCTGACTGGACATGCTAAACCACCTCTTAGAGTGTTCAATGTCTGAGAAGTGAAGTGCTGTTGTTGTTATCTGATGATTGTCTGCATTTGTTGTTGTCTCTCTGAACTGCACTTTACACAGAATTAATTATAGGTCTTTATTTTGACAAACGTTAAACCACACACAGTGACTTTACCAAAAGAACACCCTGATACATTTATACGGGAAGGAAGAGTCTCTAGAGTTGGTTTAGATGAAAAGATGTCAGAAGTAGACGTGTCTGACACATGTATAAAGTAAAAGCTTTTTTCTGTCTTAGTGTAAAATACATAGTATGGTGACGAGGAGAGAATCTGTGCAAATGTGCAAGTAATTTATAAAATATTTTAAATGTTCTCTAAGTTCCTGCTGGGTTATTTCTGTTCTGCAGCTCTAGTTAAAGGTGCAGTAGGTGATCTGCCTAAATGCTATCCATTAGCATAATATCTTTAAAACATCCCTCCCCCTCCCTCTCCCTCCCCTGCCGTCCAAAGCCATGCCTCCTGAAATCACAAACGCACACCTTAAAGATAACAGTAGACAACCCACTATATCATGTCATTCACCAGTTAGAAAACTTTATAGTACTTTATAATACTACAATTTCGAACAAAAACTGTATTATATCTAGCACGCTTTCAGTTGTGTAGCAAGCAAAACTCGGCACATGTGCAATATTTCATGCATGCAAGGATCGCTGGTCTCACTCTCTCACATTTTGTCCTAAAGCGACTACTGTATGCTTAGTGCTTGGCCGGCGGCGTGCAGGAATTACACTTATTACTAAGCCACACTTACATGCTATTTCAGAGCGAATATTCAGAGTAGCATGGTAAACAATATAGGTAGCGAGTCACAGGTCGTCATTGTTCAAATATGAACCAATGTGAATATAAAACCAACTTCACCTCAGTAAAGCAGGCTAGGCGGAATAGCGCTATTTACTCATGTTTTGTTGTTAAACAAAATAAAAATCTACTTTATCGATGCTGTATAAGGTCCCTTATAAAACTGAAAATACACATCAATCTTTCGCCAGAAGATTTCAGTGGCTGAACAACACTTCTGTGTATATAACCCATTCGTCAAACAACACAATCTACATGAGCTTTGCGTGACTAAAATAGTTTTAAAACATAACATTACCCGTCTAAAAGAAATACTTCAGCCATGGTGTCGTCCTTCCTCCAGCGTGGAAAAGTAACTCCAATATTGATTCAGAATTTTTAAAGGTTTTGATTAAGCATTTGTTTTTACCATTCTCTATCTTGTGCACGTGTATATGACGCGCGTGCACGCACAAATAGCGGATCTGCGGGAATGGGGTGCGCAGACGTGCAAATCTACATTTGTTGACAGACAGTTTGGGCTACTTATCAGAATTATGGGAATTGTTTAGTCTTATGCCTTACCCAGAATATAAAAATACATATAAATACATTTAGATAATTTATTTTAATAATTACTATTGGAATGTGAAGAAACTTTCAACCAGCACAACAAAAAATGTTTCTGAAGACAATCACCTACTGCACCTTTTAAAGCTACAGTATTTAACTTGTGGTCAATAAATAAAACTGCATTGTAGCCAGAGAAACTTTACATATAGGGGCTGTTTACACCTGGTCACTCCATGCGTTTTGTTCTGATTGGATAGCTATCCGATCATGAAAAGGACATGTCTAAATGTCTGCCAAAACGCATTCGAGATGGATATAAATCCGATTGCCCAGTCCACTTCAGGAGGTGGTATGGAACACATTCCAGAGGAAACTGGGTAAGTTTAAATGCACCTGATGGTTGAAACAACCCATGTAAAATTTACTCCTCCCAAAATTAAACAAAATAAACATGAGAGCACACATTGTGGGCTATATGAGCAGCACAAATGCATACGCAATGGAAGACCACAGATGACAGTTTGAGATGTTTGTTTTGTTTTAATAACATAACACTAAATTCGCTTTATTTTTGACCTTGAAACTATGAAATTAAATTGTTAAATGAATATCAGATGGCAGCATTAACAACAGAGATGAAGCATGCACCTATCTCTGTGAAAAGAGAGGAATAATAGACCTAACAGACAAATACAGCATATCGTTTGTTTACAAAGGTGCATTGTTTTTTTGTTGATAGAGTATGTTCTACACAAATAAATGTAAAGCCTTTCCAGTTTTAGTATGATGTCTTACACGTATCCGTATACAAAAATAGATGTTTCATAGCCTATAATGAAAGTAATCATGGAGCCTGCCTTGCACACTTGGGCAAATGATGTTTACAGCTTGCATATAAAATAATTTGAATGCCAAATAAGAGATACAGCTTATATTTCTGAAAATAATATTAATTAAATAATATGCAGTGAATCTGACGCTTTAGTTGACGTAACCTAGTTAAATTTGCATACAGAAGATCATTTAATGGATTTGAAGATCATATCTGTTTAGCAAAAAGATGCATTCATGTGATCAAATATAAACAGAACCGTTTTCAGAAATTAGATAGCTATGCCAAAGAAATCGCATGAAGTAAACAGGTGTAAACAGGCACTTACAGTCTCAAGTTTTACACAAACATATTGTGGTTTACCTATATGGTTTTGATTGGGACGCAGAAGGTATTTCTTAAACGTGCAGTATATGATCAACAGTATGCCATTGCATTTGAACAACCTGAATCTTTAACAAACGTTATTTTAATATCTCTTTGCAATTTCAACTCCAACCACCACTAAACAGACTACAACAGCCAAGAAAACCTGAGAGCAAATGAGTTTATACATTAAAATAGCATTTTTTTGTTACTTCACCTTAAATATTACCGAAAAACATCTTCTTTCAAGCTCTTGATTACATGTTGAACATTTACTGTACTATTGTTCACCACCAAAAATGTTTATTTTTATCAGCATCAACTGTAAAATCCAATACTAAAACCACAAACCACAGGACACATAGTAGGTCAAACCTTTTCTAGAAAACACCCTTTTTGTTTATTTCAGGTTAAATTTGAGAAACAATATTCTACTGAAAAGCGATTCCTCTGATATTGTGTGTTGTTATTTTTATGTTTTTAGATGCAAAACAAAATCTCCCAACCAGCACCACAAACCAAACCATAGGTACTGTAAGTTGATCACTCATGCTCATTGACAAAAGTCACTGTGTAGAATTAATGTTGAATTTAAAAGACAAAAAAAAAAAAACCTGAGATCCAAACCTGAGACATTCAGTGGTATTGTTTTGAATGCAAATAGAAAGTATACTGAAAGGCTAAAGAAAAACTAAGCTGATGATTATGGGATGGTTTTTAAATACAGTTAACAGTTCTATAAATTGTGTGTACCTGTTGTGATGAGTCAGAAGCTAGTTGATCCATCAGCAATGCTTTATTAACTGTAGAGATATGAGCAATCTATTGTGAGGTGGACTTGTTAATCTAAAAGGCACACTGTACAGTCGTGGCCAAAGGTTTTGAGAATTCCATAAGCAGCAACTTCTCCAATTTCCAATATTTAAGTTTTTATAATAGCAATTTGCATATACTCCAGAATGTTATGAAGAGTGATCAGATGAATTGCATAGTCCTTCTTTGCCATGAAAACTGACTTAATCCTGAAAAAAACTTTTCACTGCATTTCATTGCTGTCATTAAAGGACCTGCTGTGATCATTTCAGTAATCGTCTTGTTAACTCAGGTGAGAATGACAAGGCTGGAGATCATTATGTCAGGCTGATTGGGTTAGAATGCCAGACTTGACATGTTAAAAGGAGGGTGGATGCTTGAAATCATCCGTTGTTCACAATGGTGACCTGCAATGAAATGCTGTAAATGGCTTTACAGGCAAGGATATTGTGGCTACTAAGATTGCACCTAAATCAACAAGTTATAGCAGGGGTCACCAAACTTGTTCCTGGAGGGCCGGTGTCCTGCAGATTTTAGCTCCAACCCTAATCAAACACACCTGAGCAAGATAATCAAGGTCTTACTAGGTATACTTGAAGCATCCAGGCAGGTGTGTAGAGGCAAGTTGGAGCTAAACCCTGCAGGGACACCGGCCCTACTGGACTGAGATTGGTGACCCCTGATTTATAGGATCATCAAGAACTTCAAGGAAAGAGGTTCAATTCTTGTTAAGGAGGCTTCAGGGCATCCAAGAAAGTCCAGCAAGTGCCAGGATTGTCTACTAAAGAGGATTCAGCTGCGGGAACGGAGTGCCACCAGTGCAGAGCTTGCTCAGGAATGGCAGCAGACGGATAAGAGCACATCTGCACGTACAGTAAGGCCAAGACTTTTGGAAGATGGCCTGGTGTCAAGAAGGGCAGCAAAGAAGTCACTTCTCTCCAAACAAAAAAATCAGGGACAGATTGATCTTCTGCAAAAAGTATGGTGAATGGACTGTTGAGGACTGGGGCAAAGTCATATTCTCAGATAAAGCCCCTTTCCGATTGTTTGGGGCATCTGGAAAAAGGCTTGTCCGGAGATGAAAAGGTGAACGCTACCATCAGTCCTGTGTCATGCCAACAGTAAAGCATCCTGAGACCATTCATGTGTGGGGTTGCTTCTCATCCAAGGGAGTGAGCTCACTCACAATTTTGCCCCAAAACCCAGCTATGAATAAAGAATGGTACCAAAACACCCTCCAACAGCAACTTCTTCCAACAATCCAACAACAGTTTGGTGAAGAACAATGCATTTTCCAGCACGATGGAGAACCGTGCCATGAGGCAAAAGTGATATATAAGTGGCTCGGGGACCAAAACATTGAAATTTTGGGTCCATGGCCTGGAAACTCCCCAGACTTAATCCCATTGAGAACTTGT
>CAIGQW010051676.1:15657-27501 GCA_903798125.1 Danio choprae
ATTTATTTATTCCTTCATTTATTTATTTATTCCTTCCTTCATTATTTATTACTTCATTTATTTATTTATTTATTCCTTTATTATTTATTACTTCATTTATTTATTTATTCCTTCATTATTTATTACTTCATTCATTCATTTATTTATTTATTTATTCCTTCATTATTTATTACTTCATTCATTCATTTATTTATTTATTTATTTATTTATTTATTCATTTATTTATTTATTTATTTATTTATTTATTTATTTATTTATTTATTTATTTATTTATTTATTACAATCACTTATTGTTTTTTTGTTGTTTGTTTTTTTGCAATGTTCTTCCTTGTTCCTTCTTAACACTAGCCGATGTCACAAGTTTCACATCAAAACAATTTGTCACTGTTAAAATGTAACCTCGAAGGTCAAGTGACGATGTGCTTCATTTACCTAACACCAGGAAGTCGGAGTTTATTTAAAGTGGGAATAATTATCCTTTATACACGAAACTTTTATTCTGTCTGTTTCGCATGAATACGATCCGCTCAGGACTACTGGAGACAAACAAAAAGCCACAAACAAAGCCAAATCTTGTAATTGAACAGTATTACGTGCTTCCTCTGGGATTCAGTATCAATAGGGGACAAAAGTGGGTCAATTTTACTCCGAACACGAACGCAGGTCTCATGACAACAGAGCGATCTAATGGAAACTAGATGAACTATAGAGAAATAAAACAGGCAAGACCAGGAAACATCCAGAAACTTACATATCCGTCATCATAAGGGCTCATAGAGTAATATCCCTTCATGAGCAGACACACACACACACACACACACACACACAAAACATAAACACACACAGAAGATATGATTGAAGACACTGCAGAAGCATGGGGATATCCAAACACATTGTACAATCATTCTGGACCTAAATAGATGTTGGGTTTTGCATGGCAACAAAATACTGTTAGCAAATTGCATGTAATATTTCAGCGGTTTAAATGAATAAATCATGATAGAAACTGGGGGAAAAAACAAAACACAATAGATTCAATCACACAGGTTTTAAAAGCAGTGACATATGAAGGACAGTGCACACAGCAGTCAATGCAAGACCAGCTTGACAGGAACAAAACCTGTGTGTAAACTGTGTGGAAATCTGTGCGGAAATAAAACATTTTCACCCATAATGTAAATTCCAGAATGTGGCCAGGCCTTATTAGGGTTTACCAGTTAAAAAAGTAAACAAAACCAGATATATATGAAGTTGAAGCCAAAATGATCAGCTCTCCTGTGACGTTTAAATCATTTTTTTATATTTCCCAAGTGCTGTCTAACGTGCCATGATGACAGTACATACTATTTTGGTAGTTATTTTGCAAAGTACTAGTATTTAGCTTAAAATGCTAGGGAAGTCATTGGACGACAGAGCTTCTTTCTGTAGACATAATGAACGAAATAACTTGATTTTATTAATATTGACATAATTATTATTATTTTCCTTTAAACTGCTTTTATTCCAGCAGAACAAATGTTATAGGAAATACTGTGAAAAATGGGGCGGCGCGGTGGTGCAGTGGGTAGCGCTGTCGCCTCACAGCAAGAAGGTCACTGGTTCGAGTCTCGGCTGGATCAGTTGGCGTTTCTGTGTGGAGTTTGCTTGTGGAGTTTGCTTGTCCAAAGACATGCGCTATAGATGAATTGAATAAGTGTGTGAATAGTGTATGTGTGTGAATGAGTGTGTATGGGTGTTTCCCAGTGATGGGTTGCAGCTGGAAGGGCATCTGCTGCGTAAAACATATGCTGGATAAGTTGGCGGTTCATTCCGCTGTGGCGACCCCTGATTAATAAAGGGACTAAGTCGAAAAGAAAATGAATGAATGAAAGAATGAATGTATGAATGAATGAATGCATGAATGAATGAATGAATGAATGAATGAATGAATGCATGAATGAATGAATACTGTGAAAATGTCTTTTCTTTGTTAAACATTATTTGTGAAATATTTGAAAAAGAATACAAATTTCACAGGAGGGCTAATATTTTGCCTTCAACTATACATATATAGGGTCGTCACGATACTGGAATTCGGAACCAATTGATATTGGAAGTTTAAAAACATCCATTTCCCGCTAACATTTGAGCGCCGTTGAGCGCGTTCTTAAACAGCGCTGATTGGCCGTTGTGTTCACATGCTCAACAAAAATGACTGTGATTGGCCGTGAAGGTCATCAGTTCACCGAACTCACCGCGGTTTACTGAGTGTAACCACAGACACAGGGACACTGGAGCGTTTTAAAGCTGCAGTTCATCAGCGGATCGCTCGTACGTCCGCTTATAGACAAACCAGCTGATCGACGTGACTTTGAAACGCTCCAGTGTCCAGTTTTCATTCGATGTTTGACGTAATTTCAACTGAAACATGAAAAGAGGGCGGGGCATAGTGTAGCTCCTCCTCTTTAAAAAAAAAACATCCAATAGGGTTTTGTTTTTATCACAGCTCTGGCAGTGAGAGCAAATGGCTGTTTCTCAATTCCAAGAACACAGAGAACGGACTTGCGTTCTTGTGGGGACCGGTCTTGCCAGGTCACCTCGGAAGAACGAACACGGGAGACCGCGAGAACGCAGAATGCGTCCTCTGAGAAAGGAGATGCTGCGCTCCTTTTGATGGTCACGTGACCTTCACACGTTTTTACTGATAATTATTTAAACATTAGCGTTCATACAGCGATGCATATGCATAAAGACTTTACAAATGTATGCTGAACCATACAAATAAAACAGATTTTAATATGAATTTCAACAAATAAACTGCCTTAATGTGTTTATGCCTTTATAAACTTTTCCATGGTGATGTTTACTTTGACCATTTCATTTAGGGAAACTCCTGAGGTACATAAGTTATTATGAACTTTAATAATAAATCTATATAAAATGCTGCGCTTCCTCGCAATGACTTCTGGGACTTCTAGAGCGAGTTCGGTGCTCAAGTCTGCATTGGTGCATCCTCAATACCAAGAACACATCCAGGAACTTTCACACGTTCTCCGTTCTTGCGGTCTTGAGTTTTATAACTGAACTTTAGCAGCTGATGATGACGTTACACGAGAACACGAGGACACGAGAAACAGCCAATGAGAAGAGTCTTGAAGAGGGCGGGGCTAGTCAGACACTAGAGAGCATTTGATTGGTCAGAAGTGTTGATGAGATCTGAAGTATGAGGTGACGTCAAAAAAAAAAATCATTGCTCATTTAGGTGGAAGTGACAAACTGCAAATTGTGTATGTTTATATCTTCTAAATGTGAATTTTGTCAATGTTTTGGAGCACACTAGCTTATAGATATCCTTAGGACTAAAATACTGATACTTACATCTCATTATGTTAAATGCAGGAGACTTTTACATTCACAAATAAGGTCACATTTCTTTACTTGCAAACCTGTATTTAAGTGCAATGTGGACAAAAGCCTGCTGTGAGAATTAAATGTAATAAAACATTGGAGGTTTTCAGCACAGATTGTGTTTGTATGATCAGAAAAGCGGTGTGTGTTTGTGTGTGTGTGTGTTTGTGTATGTGTGTGTGTGTGTGTTGACTCACAGTGCCGGGTCTGGTGAAGTCCAGACTCTGAGCTGCACTTTGTCTCATTTGTCCGCTGAAGAGCCGCACGCAAACACCCTGCAGGTACTCTGGGGAAATCTGAAAAAACATCACATTCCCTTGAGCTTTTAAAGTGGATCAACTATGTTCGTCAGGCCTAATTAGCAGAGTTTTCTGAGTAAAGTGTGATTAGCATGAATAATGTGTGCTCGCCATCTTTACGAGGACGGCTGCTTCCAGGGAGTCCATCAGGGTTTTATATAATCATATTATATTATATTATTTTATATTATATTATTTTATATTATATTATTTTATATTATATTATATTGTATTATATTGTTTTATATTATATTATTTTATATTATATTATATTATATTGTTTTAAATTATATTATATTATATTATTTTATATTATATTATATTATTCATTCATTTTCCTTCGGCTTAGTCCCTTTATTTAACAGGGGTTGCCACAGTGGAATGAACCGCCAACTTATCCAGCATATGTGGATGCCCTTCCAGCTGCAACCCAGTACTGGGAAATATCCACACACACTCATTCACACACATACACTACGGCCAATTTAGTTTATTCAATTCACCTATAGTGCATGTCTTTAGACTGTGGAGGAAACCCACGCCAACACGGGGAGAACATGCAAACTCCACACTGACCCAGCCGGGACTTGAACCAGTGACCTTCTTGCTGTGAGGCCACTGAGCCACCACGCTGTCTTATATTATATTATTATATGATATTAGGGCCTCACAGTGGCGCAGTGGGTAGCACGATCGCCTCACAGCAAGAAGGTCGCTGGTTCGAGCCTCGGCTGGGTCAGTTGGCATTTCTGTGTGGAGTTTGTATTGGGTAAGCTAAATTGGCCATAGTGTATGAGTGTGTGTGTGAATGAGTGACTGTGTATGGATATTTCCCAGAGATGGGTTGTGGCTGGAAGGGCATCCGCTGCGTAAAACATATGCTGGATAAGTTGGCGGTTCATTCCGCTGTGGCGACCCCAGATTAATAAAGGGACTAAGCCGAAAAGAAAATTAATGAATATATTATATTATATTATATTATATTATATTATATTATATTATATTATGTCATTATTTTTAGGGATTTCAATTATTACATTAAATTATATTCAATTAAATTATATTATATTATAATTAATGATAAATATCATTATTTTTAGGGATTTTTAGTTAATATATGAATTAATTTATTAATAAAATGTAATAAACGTATATTCATGTTTATATTGTTCTTCATTATGCCACATCATATGTTGTGTTACGTCACCATAACAAAATGCAGTGACAAAATATTTAAAAGATGATGAAAAAAACTATTAAACTATAAACTATTAGTAAAAAAAATATATATATGTGTGTAATTATATGTATTTTCCTCATTTTTTATAAAATATACACTAAACTATTGATTTATGTTATAATATAACACATTCAAGCGTTTAAGATCAAGAGCTTCTGTTGAACTGTCTTGCCATAATGGCAGCGTTTAAGATCTGGTTTCTTTAAAAATCAGTGATCTTCACTGCCTGATTGATATATGATATAAAGCGGGTCTCAGACTGGACAAGAAGCACTGCATTATATTACATTTTTTCATACCATGTCTTTAAAATATGCTATTTACCCCAGTATTTTCAATAGTTTCTCCTCTAACCTGTTGCCACTGAGCGTTTACATGGCCTTTCATCTCGTTTCACACTTAAACAACTTAATGAATGCTTAAGTCTATTTAACGGATCATATTTGAATTAAATTACATTATCGATGGTGTAAAAGGAGCCGTTGGCTGAAAAATACATATAGTCCATTAGCAGAGTTTTCAGTGAGTAATGTATGCTTGCCATCTTTCCGCGGACGGTTGCTTCCAGTGAGTCCACCAGCTCCGCCGTGACCCCGATGAGGTTGTGGTGATCGGCCTGCAGTTTGGTGAATCTGCGGATGTGGACGATGGACTTTCTTTCTGCCTCGGTCAGCTGGAGCTGCATTTGCTGGATGGCCTCTGTTTCACACAGTTGAAGAAGAGGTTGGAGTATATATGCGCGATGAAAATAGTCACATAATCGCAGTGCATTTTACATATGATAAATAAACAGTATTCAAAATAATATAACAATATAGTAATATCCTAATAATAATGATGAATGTAATTATTTTCAGGGATTTAAATTATTATATTATATTATATTTAAACATAAATGTCATTATTTTGGGGGATTTAATATATTATATTTAAAGATAACTATTATTATTAGGAACTTCAATGATTATATTATATTATATTATATTATTCATTCATTCATTTTCATTTCGGCTTAGTCCCTTTATTAATCTGGGGTCGCCACAGCTGAATGAACCGCCAACTTATCCAGCATATGTTTTACGCAGTGGATGCCCTTCCAGCTGCAACCCATCACTGGGAAACATCCATACACACCCATTCACACACATACACAACGGACAGTTTAGTCTACCTAATTCACCTGTACCGAATGTCTTTGGACTTGTGGGGGAAACCGGAGCACCCGGAGGAAACCCACGCCAACACAGGGAGAACATGCAAACTCCACACAGAAACGCCAACTGACACAGCCGAGGCTCGAACCAGCGACCTTCTTGCTGTGAGGCGAACGTGCTACCCACTGCGCCACTGTGAGGCCCTATATTATATTATATTATGCTATATTATATTATTATATTATATTTAAAGATAAATGTCTTTTATTAGGGATTTATTATATTATACTATATTATATTTAAAGATAAATGTCATTATTTTTAGGGATTTAAATTATTATATTATATTATATTTAAAGATAAATATTATTATTAGTAACTTAAATTATTATATTATATTATATTTAAAGATAAATATTATTATTAGGAACTTAAATGATTATATTATATTATATTATATTATATTTTAAAATAATTATAAATTTCATCATATAATATATAAAGATAATATACAAGATAATCATTAATTTTAGGGATTTATTATATTAATTATATTATATTATATTATATTATATTATATTATACAGTCAACTATAAATATTGCCTGAATCTAGAGTAAATATCCAGAACAATCCACCTTTGTTGCCTTTTCCAGCATGGTTCTGGTTTCCTGATGTTAAGGCTTCATGACAGCAAGTAATTAGTCATTTCAGTGGATTAACGTCAATAATTGTCCCTGCCCTCAAACCACACACACACACACATACCGTAAACACCAGCTCTTGTTCATCAAACACAACATTCAGAGGGCTGATTTTCACCATCCACAGCCATTGTTCTGACACACTACCAGAACAAGAGCGTTGTGCACAATGCACAATGCACTGAGATGTTTAATTAATAAACACGACTGTAATCCTGTATTACAACAGAGTTGAGTTTATTGTAAAGTCACAATTCTTGATGTTATAAAATCAGCTGCTTTTTGTTAATATGATCATTTTAGAGTTAAACAGCCTTTCAGCTGATCTCCGGGTCTGGCGGGAGCACTTTTAGCCTAGCTTAGCATAAGTCATTGAATCGGATTAGACCGTTAGCATCTCACTCAAAAATGACTCTTCTGTAGTTACATTGTATACTAAAAAATGAGACAATCTAGCCTAGAGAGGACAGATCCCGTCACCTAATAACCTAGCATATCCTTTTTCTCAAATGATCTGATGGCAAAACAAGGTTCCCAAACTGAAAATATATTTCATATGGCCCACACATGTACACATAAAAACGAAAGCAATCTATAAAATCACTTATTAGCAAAAGCTGACAAAATCTGCAGATACTTATATATATATATATATATAATAAGTATATATGCAGGTACTTATTGCTTATATTTCTGTGCAGAACTTTGTAGAAAGAAAGAAAATCTGCAGATTAAGGCTGGATGATTTTGGTAGTAACTAAAAACTTCTAACATTACATAAACACAACCTTTAAAGCTTTATTCAAGGTTTTACAATGCAAATCCAATTAGAACCACTTGTATGTTAAACAAAGCAAGTCTCTCATTAAATATATATCTACTAAAAGACAGGAACTTTTACTTTACAAACTGAATTGTAATTAAATCATATAAACATTTGAAAGTGAGTTAATCACATTACTGAAATTAATGTAAAACCCTCATAAATACACCGTAAGCCCGTACAGGTTGATTGAACTTAAAAAAATGTAATAAAAAAGCTAATTGAATCTTGTTGAAAAAACGATATTTTTTAAGTTTATTGCACTTACGATTTCCAATGCATTTAATTAAATATTTAGTTGACTGAAATAAAGGTTTTTAGTACAACACTATTGAAATCTTAGGTACAATAAACCTAAAAAGTGTTGTTTTTTCAACAAAACAAAATGAGCTTTTTTAGGGCAACGAGTTTCCATCCATTTTTTAAGTTCAATCAACCTGTATAGGCCTAAAATCTTGACCTGAATGTTGTGACAGAAATTAATTTAATCTTAGCTATTCACTAATGATTTAATGAAAATACACCTACATTACAAACAAGAACAAAGAATAAAGATTTACTTTACACTTTATTTGAAATCACTTTTGAACAGTTTTTAAAACACATATCCAAATTATTGCACAGAATCATATAGTTACACGCATTTACATAAGTAAACAAATAGACTCAAATAGAGACAGGCTCAAAAATCTGCGGGAACCTGCGGACTACTTATTAGTAAGAAATGCCATACTCCTTTTGTATTTATCATGTGTTTAGCTAGATATCCAAGTAAAATGAAACCCAATTCATACAGTTAAAGCTGTAATTCAGAGTTTTCTTTTAAAAAAGGCCTGTCTTTATTAGTGAGCAATGAATCCTCCGGTTGTATCTTTCATTAGCTGGGTAATGGATGACACATTTTGAGGCTGCAATTGAAAGAGCCTTTAAATATTTTTGAGATTAGGCAGACTTGGTCGCACCATGATGACGCAGTGCCCATCGAATGCATCCTTCATAGGATGCAGGCTCTGAAATGAGACACAGCTCGTATCTATTTGAGCCAGAATACATGCAAATAACCTGATCATTGCTCTGTGGCAGTCATGGTACGGCAGCAAAGTTCCTGGATTATTACGCCAGAATGAGAGAATAGTTCCTAGCTCTTATTGGACTTTTCATTTTCTCTCGGTCTTATACACGATGTAACTACAGAAGAGTCAAGCACTAATTAGGAAAATTATCATTTTTTGAGTGAGATGCTAACGGTCTAATCCGATTCCATGATTTATGCTAAGCTAAGCTAAAAGTGCTCCTGCCAAACCCAAAGATTGGCTGATTCAAAAATGGTAAAACTCAACTGTTTAACTATAGGGGAGCTGTAAAATCGCCCCGTTTTAAGTGTATTGCTCCTTTAGACAATTACTTATTTAATTATTACACTTTTTTAATTCCAATTAAAGGTACAGTTCACCCAGAAATGAACATTTCCATTTACTCTCCCTCATGTGCTTCTAAACTTTTCTTTTGTTTGTTTGTTTGTGTTTTACTTTATTGTCCACCTTAGTGAAAATTTGTCTTTGGCTCAACCAACACAACAAAATGACTAATGACATATACGACAGATCATCACAATTACATTAAAAAAAGCTTTTATGAGATTGTAAATCAGGGAAGTAAGATCACTGGAAACTTGAATGACCCGTACGAATGTAAAGTCAAGTTTTTACACCACTTCCATCAGGTAGATATTTTAGGCAACTGTGAGAATTAAAGTGGACCTATTGTTACCATTTTAGAAGATGCAAAATAAGTCTCTGATGTTTCTATAGTGTGTGTGTTTGAAGCTTAAGCTCGAAATAACACACAGCAAACGTTTTATAGCTCTCTGAAACTGACCCTTTTAAACTTTGATCCTAATTGTGGCGTTTTGGTGACTGTCGCTTTAAATGCAAATGAGATTGTGCTCTTTTCAGAAGAGGGCGGAGCTACAAATGCCTGTGTGTCAGCATAGTGGCAGATTCAAAACTCTAATGGCAGACGGCTGCTTCGCACTTAGGGCTGTTTATGGTAATGAGGGAGAGATGGTCACTAGTGGGCGGGGCTTTCCCCCTCTGATGACACATACAAAGGGAGAACGTCAATCAAAGTGTTTCTGCAGACTGTTTTCATCAAGTGTGACTATAAAAAATACACTTAATTACTGTTTATCATGAGAAGCTGATTATATCCACACCACTGTGCTTAACTTAAGTGATTTTTATTATTTTTTTATGCTATTATCAATTATCTTTTGTGCCCAGTGCTGTCAGAGCTTTAAACCGAAACCATTGTTTTTTTTTGTGGTTGATTTATTTTTAGACATGCGTGTGGGTTCTGTGTTGTGTATCTGTATGTGGTGATGTACCGTAAAGCCAGAGGTAATGTTAATAAAGTAAACTCAAACTCCAGATTCTTTCTTCTGCTCAACACTAAGCAGTTTGGCATGAGATTAGAAACGCGACATTTGATATGGTTCACTAAATCAATAAAAGTTAATCATCAGAGAAACCCAAACACTAGTATCCCCAGTACTATGCCATCAAGATTTTGCAACTTGACTGGAAATTACGACTCCTTCCTCTAAAATCCTCCCACGCCTTATCAGCAGTAAATCGGTCAGCTTTTTAAAGTTTAAGCTCAAAGCCCTGATGTCGATTCTGATTTAGATTCCTTTATAGATTTAAATGCTGACTTCTGCCATGATAAACACACATTACGCTTATAAAAACCAGAAACAAACAATCCTACACATTTATGATTGTGATCGTGCAGTTATTTTGAGTTTCATATTTCTCCGGTCTCTTCCTCCGCGTGTTGGTGTTGATATCAGATTTCTGCGGCTGTGTGAGTTAACCATATAACACAGTTTTCTATATCAGTTTTCTGTAGAAGTGACCTTCCCTAAAGAATTCTGTCATCATTTCCTCTTCCTCCACTTGTCACAATCCTGAGTTTGAGTTTCTTTCGTCTGTTGAACACAAAAGAAGACATTTTGAAGAATGTTGGAAACCGGTAACCATTGACTGTCATTGCATTTTTTTTATTGAAGTTGGTGGTGACCAGGTTTTCAACATACTTCAAAATACCTTCTTCAGTTTAATAGAAGAAAAAAACTCATAAGGATGAGTAAATGATCACAGAATTTTCATTTCTGATTGAACTATCCTCTTAAAGTTACACAGCAAAGGCAGTACGGCCTACATTTCCAAAAATGTTTTATTAACATAAACTTTTTAATGCGGCATAGCATCTTTACACTGAATTCAGAGCAGACAGACCAGCTTTAGGGCTGCCTTAAATAGTCTCTGAAAAGAAGACTTAAATGAAGTCCTTAGTAATGCACATTACTAATCAAAACATTTAGCTTTGATATATTTACAGTAGGAAATTTACTAAATATCTTTATGGAACAAGATTTTTGAATAATTAAAATTTTATATAGATCAATAATCTATATGGCATTACCTATCAACCTACAGTGCCCTCTAAGGAGGTCAAATTAATCACATACTATTAGGATTTAACCTTGATTTTACATGCTGGTTTGTGATTATATATAAAATAAATAAATAAAAACTTACAGTATGGGGTGGGGTTGCTTTCATAAACTGCCTACAGTAGTTTCAAAATGTTGTGTTTTACAAGACTGGCCAAAGCTTATCACTAACCGCTGATCGGTCTAAGCTGATTCAGAAAAGTGAGACTAGTTGGTCGAACTAGTTTTAGCGTCTTGGAGGTCATTCAATTCCAGCACGCTACTTTTCTATTGTTCTTCAATGTAAACAAGTGCTTCATGGACGTGTTTGTATCTCATGTATTTTGAAGCGGTTTTTAGACACCGTGTCAAGTTAAAGGAACTTTAGCTTTTACAAGCAGCGCTGTTCATCACTGCAGGTTCGAAAGCAGTGGAGCATGAAGAGCTCTGAGGAGGAGCTAGCGTCAAATGTTTGTGTTTACAGGCACTCAGATGCCCCGCGTTCTATGCTTTCAGGCACAAAGATGAGTTGTGTGTGATCTACCTACCTACCCATCCATCCATCCATCCATGCACCCACCCAACCACCCACCCATCCATCCATCCATCCATCCATCCATCCATCCATCCATCCATCCATCCATCCATCCATCCATCCATCCGTCTGTCTGTCTGTCTGTCTGTCTGTCTGTCTATCTATCTATCTATCTATCTATCTATCTATCTATCTATCTATCTATCT